>JARHVA010001122.1:2032500-2305000 GCA_037957365.1 Torreya grandis | reverse complement strand
TTACATGAGTAACATGAGGTTTAATTTGAATGATACAAAATATTGGGGAGATTTTATTAAAGCTTTAATGTAACTTACTTTCTAATGATCTAGGAGACCACCTAGAGATTTGTGGGATAAACCAAAGAATTATAGATAAAGTAAATGTCGATTCAATAAGTCCATCAACATGTATATACATACCTCAGGAGACATCATTCCATAATTTCTATGAATGGAGAAAGTATAGTCTATACTGACATCCTCAATGTAACTTCCCACTTTTGTGATACCCACAATTTATATGAGAGAAGCATCCACTAGGGTCAAGGATGGAATATTGATTGAATTCATTGGATTGTCTGCCATGCCTTCTCACTCTATAGGTAGATTCACCATCACTAGGATTTTGAAGGATGCCAAATGATCTGTTGGTCCAACTTCGCTCAACATTAGCTACTGTGGGCTTCTAAGAGCACCCACTGAGATTATTATCTCACTTCATGTCCTCCTTATCATAAAAGCATTGTGTCTATTCTAATTTTCATCTGTATACATAACACCAGAAGCTATAGGCCTCAAAAGTCCTGCAAATTATTATTTTTAGCTCAGATGGCATTGTTTATAATAACGTAAAATCATTTGGTCACTGACTGATTAAGCTCTTCAAAATATAATATCACTATAGATATGTTGGTTTTGGGTGCTCCAAGGTAAAAATATATGCTATCCATCATTTCCTTGACAATGGCTTTTTGCATCACATTAAGTGGAGGATGGCTTTGGGTGTTGGTTACCAAAATGTTCTACTTGGAAGTTAAGATCTTTATTTTGTCAATAACCCAAGGTCCCCACAGGTGGTCAAATGAGTCTTGAAGAGACCTAAACATTTAATTATGAAACCGTTAAAGGATATAAAATAATAATGGAAGTATAAGAATTTCAAAATTGCTAAAAAATGTGAGAAAGTTTACCTGGTCCTGTATTCACTTCTAAAATCATATCTTCGTATCAAATCCAACATGGTTCCTGGTTGAGTCATATTATACATGTCTTGTTTAATTTTTCTCAACTCGATAGCAGATATAAATGGATCATAGCATTCTGAGGTTTGGATCAAGCAAATATGCACCTTTAGCTTTGATTGACCAAAATCTTCTCTTTCACTACTGGCGGGTCATCATCATCAAATTTCACCTTTTCTATGTAGAACATATCTAGTGGTGCCTCAATAGATTAATTGAAGCCTCGAGATTTACTTGAATTAGCATCAAGAAATGACACTCTCAAAAAGTGGGGAAGATTTGGTTCAAAGGGCAACTCATAGCAAGACTTATTAAGTGGTTTGGGGAACACCTGTAGGATTTTGAGGTAAAATTCATTATAATTATCATCCTAATAGTATGATACTACTTTATGGCTGAGGTCTATGAAATAATCCTCAGTAACCCATGAAATATTTTTTACATTATCAGTACGATTTCCTCCTCCACTGCAGTCGATACTCCAAAATCATGATCACATAAATCAAATTTCTTTGTCTCTCAGAGTCTACTAACAAAGAAACCAAAGTTATTTATAAAATAAGAAATAAATATAGCACTTGGTTGAGCATTACCAAAAATTATAGTCCACATGAGGATGATGGTTATATCTCCTATGTATTTACTGCAAGCAACAACTTCCATTGATAAATGGAAAGCAAATTTTTAGTTATGTGGAACATATCATACATTATTGAACTAACCATTTGCTACCTCGATTGATCCTTGGGATCCAATATAATGCATCTCTTCCCAACACAAGACAAACACCAATCTGTTTTGCACAACTATTCTCTGCCTCGAGATCCAAACTTTGCATGCCAAAAATCACAAATGAATTTACCAAGCCAAAAAGGATTATACATAAATTAATGAAAGAGTTTATGACATATTATAGATCAAGCAGTCTATGTGTTCAGTTTAATAAAAAGGATCCCCCTGCACACATAGATTATATAAAAGTTAGCCACAAACAACCTTTTTGTACAATGGTTAATTACAAGAACTTTGGCAATATCCATTTCCTCTAATTGTATCAATAAATCAGAGAACATATTTATATACTAAATATGCAGTCAAAGTCTTGCATTATTCCCAAATTGTTTCAATAAAGCAGATAACATATTTTTATACCACATATGCAGTCAAAGTCTTGCATTAATCTCAAAAACATAGTTGGGAATAATCAAACTATGAAATAGTCTTGTCTATGAACAAATTCTTCATTCACAATCTGCATGTTCATGTTTACATTATTGAAACCCATGTAGTTACTTAGTCCAATATATCTATTGTTCATGAATTTGCTTAAATAAATTAAATTAATGTATACATTTGATACAATGTACCTTGATAATCCTAGAATTTTTATGTGCTTATATTTGTATGGTTAGTTACTTCACATTTTCCTTAAATTTTAAGTTCCATAGTTACCTAGAGATGTGGGGGTACAGGTATTGGCATAGGGACAGTTATTTTTGCTACATATTATTAAGACTTATGGAAGGACAAAGTATCCCCTGTTCATGAGATAGTTTAAAAGAACTATTTTTCCATGTTAAACAATCACTGTCCATTTAGTTCTTTAATCTTGTTGCCACTAGAGTTGTGCCAGGTTAATCAAGGAGTTTAGAAGAAATTAATAAATAGTCACATAGGCCATAGGTGATAAGAATACATCATGCTATAATTAATAACAATGATCCAAATAAGATAGAATTAGAAAGCAAAGACTAGGATCCAATGAAGTGGGGATTATTAATCTAAATCCTAACAGAATTATTATCATGGAGTAGAGAATCCATTGTCTTTGTTGGTTCTTTTGGTATAAAATATAACTAAATAAGGATTGATACCTAACCACTCAAATTAATAGTTAGCACGAAGTAAGAAAAGATCCCCTATTCTTAACATGAATCACCAAAGCATCAAAATCTAGAACTAATACTTACAATTTTTTGTCATGTTCGAGATATGAGTGATGACTATCGAAATTGATCCAATGCTATGCAACATATCGAGGTTATTGAATCCATGGGAAAGGTAAGGGATCCTAACTCGCACAAGGGTTTTCACATGAGCTATGTTTTGAGGGAAAACCTAGATTCCATCTAATGAGGAACAATTCATTATTGCCATTAAAATCAAGGGTGACCAAAAGCATGAATTCTATATTTTCAGGTTAATCAAACAATTAACAATAGAATGAGCAAACCCTTACCTAAATGCCTAAATTGGTAGCCGCATTGGTATCCATAAAACACCCTGTTATTATTTCACTTAAGACATAACCATAGTACGATGCCTAATTCCCAAGATAATACAAGAATTAGATGTATTTTCATAGATCTTACACATCAATTTCAGCTTAAAGGATGGCCACATTAGGGATAGGGGGTAATGGTTATACAGACCAGGCCACTTCGAGGATAAGGGTTTGAATCCCACCACATAAAATAAACACCAAACGAAAAATATAAACTTATTAGCACGATCAGCTCTATGATTTTCTAATTCTTTCAATTTTTTACCATGAAATTTAAGTGTTTCCTACTCTGTAACTAAAACAAATCATAAAATTCCTTTTGCAATTGTTGTAATGTAAAACTTCATTTATTTTGAAATCAGAGGTTTTAAAGGAGCAAGATTGAATGCATTTCTTATCATAATTAACAATGGAACTCAGCTAAAAATTATTATTTCACAAATTCCTCTTGATTGGACAAACAATGGGAAGTATCTGCCCTCCAATTTTCGTTCAATTTCTCTGTCAGCTGCTAAATTTATCTTTCAACTTGTTAATCCTGACAATTTGTACTTTAGAACTGAAATCGATTTGGCAGTTGTCTAGAAATATTAAATGAAAGGTTTTGACTTTCTGTGATGATTCTCATAACATGTTGCTTAATTTCCTATAAAATTGATAGAAGTTTCCATGTGATGTTCAAGTCGAAGGCTAATACATTTTTCAAAATAAAATAAAATGAATTGCTAGGTTTTCTAAAATTCAATAAAATAATTACCAGTTGAAATCCATTGCCTGTGACTTGAATCTTCAACCCTCATCAGATTTATTGGATGCAGTTTTAGAAAAATGAAATCGATCTCCTTCCAGTTGGTACCTTTCTTGATCCTTCAGTCATCTATTCTCTCTACCTGTGAATTATGCCCTTGCTATTGGATTTTGTGAATGCGAGAGTTTGATTTTTAGAACTGCTATTAACAATTAGTAAACCCAAAAATGCTCTCAGGATGGCTGCATGATATTTAGAACTACAATTAAAAATTAGTAAACCCTTTGTGATTATTCTCTCCCTTGAAAAAAAGAGCGCGAATCATGTTTTCACCATCCAAAATAAAAGCCATAATTTTTATTTCTAAATTTTTTAAAAAAAAAATTTAACAAAATAAATTAAGAAAATAAAATAATTAGAAACAAAATTATAAATATTGTCTCAAATTATTATTTCAAATGACCTTCCTATGTAATAGTGATTTAAAGAAACTAGCATAGAAATCTATAACTATTAACTTATCATTTTAAATTTTTTCATTTTAAGGATGATTTATGAAAGTGATGTGAAACATTGATTTAAAAAATTAACATAATTTTACTAAAAATGAATATTTATTTAAATAATTTTAAAAAATCATGACAAAGTAATCATTTGAATATTTTATTTTATTTAAATTAAATTATTATTAATATGATTAATATGTAAAAGTAGTTTTTATTTATAATTATATAATGTATTATTCAAAATAATTAATATATTTTTTTTATAATTTACTTATATAATATTTATGATTAAAATATATATTAAAATAGTTGGAAACATATTATATAGAAATATTAAAAGTAAAATATAAAATATAGAATTAAATTTAGCTCATATGAATATATATATATATATATATATATATATATATATATATATATATATATATGTTCATCCAACTAACCATTTTCAAGTAGACCAAAAAAATAATTTTCTTCAAATAACATATATTGGTCACTAAAATTATATTTTAATAGAGTTAAATGGCATTTAATTATAATTAACAATAAATAAATTTTTAGAGAAAGTAATAAAGTCATTAATGATCAATGAAATGTGGATGAGTTGGTAAAGGAATTTGAGTGTTTTCAAGTTTCATTATGGTTCAAATCTTATATGGTATCTAAGGTAGATATGGTTGTCATTAGTATTCTTAGATTAGTTGTGACCATTGTTAGTATTCTCGGGCTAGTTGTGACAATACGTTGGTATTCTCACGTAGGTTGTGACCATTGTTGGTATTTTTGACCCAGTTGTGGTCGTTCGTTGGTATTCTCAGGATGGTTGTGACTATTATTGGTATTTTTGGGTTGAATATGGCTGTTTTTAGTATTTTCAAGTTGTTTATGATCGTTTTTGGTATGCTTGGTACATGTGATAGATGATTAATTAGAGATTTGGACCCCTCATTGTATCCCAAAGAAATTAGAATTCGAATCAAAAGTGAATATCTATAAAAAAAAAGTCATTAATAAATATGATATGTGATAGATTTAATATTCATGATACACACCTAAAAATTAACATCTCTTAACATTTTTTAAACACATATATTTAAAATATCCAAATTAATAGAGTAACAATTTATTAAAATTAAATTATATAGTTTTTAAAATAATCTATGTTGATGACTTATTATTATAACTTGAAGCATGATGAGGTTTTGAATTTGAATTAAAATAAGATTCAAGCATAATCCAATAAAAAGTTATAGAAACCAAATTTTACAACTTGTTTTAGGGTAGCTTATTTTCCCATGATTAAAATAGTTAAAACCTTTTTTTGTTAAGATAGTTAAAACCTTTCTCTACAAAAAGGAAGAACTCCTAAGTGCATTAACCCCATCATCCTTCTCACATCTATAAAGTAACAATTAAATTCGATCTGAAATGTTGATTAAAATTTTTCACACAATTTTAGTAAATTTTTTCATTATATACTTTATACAATATAAAAATACTATCTCTTTACTTTCCTTTCAAATTTTGTAAGAGAAGAAATTGAAGAAAACTATAGTTATACTCTTCAATTTTATAGGATAATAAATGTCTTGTATACACATTAATTGATATATGAATATTATCATTCAAATGTTTAATACATTTTGCATATATACTTTTGTTTGATGAGTTTTAGTGGATAGAGTATCATGTTTAAAATAATAAGTTTGAAATATAAAAAGTTGATTCAATACTTATAATTTGTTATAAACATGATGTACATTAAATATTTAGTTACTATAAATTTTATATGAAATTATGTGATTAGGTATTTTACATTGGTAAAAGTTGAATAATTGACTTAAAGTCTATTTTGGTAGTTGATTTATAATTTAATTTGGCGTGCCAATCAAATTTAAGGTATTTTATTAGTTGATCACTATTGTACGTAATATTTTTAGACTAAAAACCAAAATCTACAAGATATATATTCTACTAAATTCACTTATGACACAATCCTTATCTTATCCTTTATATTATAATAAGATCTACTAATTATAAAAATTGACTCTTCATAAGCTTTTTATGAACCAAACATTTTCCTAACTAAATTAATAACCGTTTATAGTTTTATATATTTAAACATATAAATATACAACTTTAACTTTACACCAACATGATTAAATTACACATAATCATTTAATATAATGATTAAATTATATAATCATGTTTAACATATCAAGTATTTGACTTATGCCATGCATTCAATACTCAAATTTAAAATACATTCTACATAAAAGAGAATCCTTATGGGGGCCCAACTCAAAGTCACTTCTCCAAATTTTCCTCGTCTAAGTTTAACCGAGGCCGTTTTAACTCATTTCCATTTGTGTATTTAAAAGAGATCGACTCTAGAACTAGTAAGGTTTATGTGTGTATGTGTTTGGGATCAAATCGTTGCTTTGGAAGATGCTCTGTACATTCATGCACCTTACTCCTTCGAGCGTGGGAAAGGGATCGACTCCCGCAGGTTGTTCCGGACCTGTAGCAGTAGCAACAGATTTCTTACCATTCGCGTGCCGTGTATGCGCCTGTGCTAGTTTCAAAGCTTGCAGAGAGGGGTGGTACTACTGCTGCGTTGGAATTGATCCTTAGACAACAGATTAAAAACAAGTAATTTGCAGGTTGCTGCTCTTTGACAGAGAATTGGAAAGTAGGATCGAATAATCTATTATATTCTTAGTGTTTACAGGGTTTTAAATGTAAGCTGATAGGGCGTCAGATCTAAGGCGTAGCCAACGGGAAATTGTGGAGGAGCATCACCATTATCATTACCACCATTCTGACTAACGGCCAAACTCGAAATGTCGACGGGGAATTCTTTGCCCTCTAATTCATATCCTAACCTTAAACATGCCAGCCCTATAAAAGGGGAGGTCAAGAATAAAATCCCAAACCCTAAAAGGGTTCGTGCAGCGAAATCATTACCGCATAATACAGCTCGGTTCCCATCTGCAAGCCCGCCGGAAATCCGCATGCCTTTTAAATCAGCTGCTGAGAGTTTTCCTCTCCAATTTCCCAAGTTTTTATGAAAGATGAGGTAAAGGCAAATGAGGTTAACTGTGTGCTGGTGACCTTAAATGTATCAGGCAGTTCTGGTGCGTTGAGATTTTTAGCGAGGTGTGATAATCCAGTGCAGAAATTGATAGAAACTACCCTTAAATCATACGCCCGTGAAGGTCGTTTGCCCGTTGTTGGACTAAACACCAAGGAGTTCGAACTACACACTGCAAACAGCGGCTTTGGTCAAGCACTGGAGCCTTCTGAAATAATTGGAGCTTTGGCAACAAGGAATTTTCTCCTATGCAAGAAACACGAGTGTGAACTTTAGCAAGAAAAGGAAAAGGCAACTAGCACTTCTCGTCGGCATCATCAAAAATCCAAAAGGGCTGGTTGAATAGCATAAACCTGAACTTTGGAATTTCTTCTCATTGAAATGGACTTCACATATCTTTTATTGAAGTGTGCTCAAGATTTGGTAATTATTATTTGGATCATTTTAGATTTATGAACAAATTTTTGGCTTGCTTCTTCAAGAACTTGTGACCGTATGATATATGACCGTGGTTAACTGTATCGATGTTAATGGTAGGGAAACATTTGGATGTTTTTTAATCTATTTATGGAAAAGAAAATCAAAAGATATTTATTATTTATTTCTATTATTTGTAGTATTGATATTTGTTTGATAATTAAATCTTATATTTTAAAAATATAGTTTTAATTTATATTTTTATATAATTTATATTTGACATAAGAAGATATTGTTGATTTTATAATTGAATATATTACAAGGTGATAATAGAGTTGCAGAATTTACATTTATATTTAATATATAAGATTTTGTTTATTTTATAATTAAATATATTACAGGGGTATGAGAGTTGTTGAATAGATAAATTTAGTTTTATTATTCAATTTATATTTGAAAAGGGAAAAAATAGAATTTTATATTTTTTAATAAAAATTTTAAATTTAATTTTTTTTGGATAAAATATTTATTTCTATAAAAAAATATAAGGTAAAATTAAATAATAAAAATAAAATAAATAATATATATTTTATTTATATAAACTTCACTAAATTAAATATTTTATAAATTAATTTTTTATATTCTTTAAATAAATTAAATTCAATCTTCGATTTTAATCAATTATAATATAAATTTAGAATCATTTTGAATAAATTATAAATATAAATTTAAAATCATTTTATAATAAATTATAATTTAAATTTATTTTGAATAAATTATAAATATAAATTTAAAATCATTTTATAATAAATTATAATTTAAATTTAAAAATAATTTCATTACAGATTTTTTTTACGAAACAAACAATTATAATCTATTCTTATATTAAAATTTATTTATAAATAAATTTATTCAACAAAAAATTACAATATAAATTTAATCCTAACAAATTAATATAAATAAAATTATAAAGACACCCAACATACAACCTTTCCTTTACTTTTAAAAAACTGCCCAACACTGCATCTATGAATTTGAATAGTCATATATTTTTTTTAAAAATAAGAAAAAGAGAGGAGAAGATTCCATGTAACATGCTTGGCGTAGGGAGACGTCAACAGATGTGTTCTAAAGTAATACCAAAGCAACTTTACTCTGTATTTCATGCTTTTAATATAGATGCAGGCGGGATTGACTGCACGAAGAGGCGTTTAGGGGCAATTATGAGAAGAAAATCTTTGCGAGGGTCTGTGTACTCTGAATAAAAGCTTTGGTGATATTACATGGTGTTTTCTTCTATATGAAGGTTAGAGGAAAGGTTCACTAGTCGTGCATGTTAATTTTAGATAACGAATCAAGGTATTATAATATTATGTTACATTTCAAAAAAATTATTTGTTTTGATAAGTCATTTTAATTATTTATAATTAAAGTTTCAAGATCTAATACATTATACATTTTATGATATAACTCATTTTATCACGAGAAGTTATAAAATATATTTTTTAAATTTATGATTAAAACTTAATTTTTGAAGTACCAATATCTGTACATTAGAATATCAATATTTGAGTCTTACTTGTTAAAATGTAATTGATTACTTTTAATTTTATAAAATAAATGTTGAACGAATATTAAATATTACGTGTTCAGTTTCTGATATACTTTAATATTTATATCCATCAGTGTATTCCATCAATAAAATATATATTGATAAAATCCCTGTTCGACAATTGAAACATACACAACTATTATGATCTTTCTCTTAAACAGAAAAAAAACTCAAACGTAATTTTAATTCGCTGATCCAATCATTCAAATATAAGTGTGTCAAAAACCGTATAGAAATTTTATCAAAGCTTTGATGTACTTTGGTTGTAGCTTTGCACTGAGGAGAGTGCGTACGGGGAGGCCCTATGTGATATGCAACAACAGGGTTGAGTTGAATGTTTATCGACTGTAAATCAGTGCAGGACACCTCGTTACACTCGTTATTTTTTAAATGAGTTTTTGGGAAAGTCTAAGTCTACTCTGGTAATTAAGAGCTTTGCAGTTATAATTTCACAAGGCCAGGTTTCATAATCACTTAACTGGGATTGTACGTGTAAGGATAGTTGATTTTTTACTGTGTATTATATTAATATAAATATATAATTCTTTAATAATGTTTAAAATGATTTTTTTAAAAATTTTTAAATATTAAAATTTAAAATTATTATATTAATATATTTAAACTTTCTAATAGAATAGAAAAAATTATTTGCTTTGAGTGAACGTATAATCTCTAATTTATTTTAATTATGGTTAATAAAAAATAATATAAATAATAAATAATTGAAATATAAAATTATTATATTAATATATTTAAACTTTCTAATAGAATAGAAAAAGTTATTTGCTTTGAGTGAACGTATAATCTCTAATTTATTTTAATTATGATTAATAAAAAATAATATAAATAATAAATAATTGAAATATAAAATTATTATATTAATATATTTAAACTTTCTAATAGAATAGAAAAAATTATTTGCTTTGAGTGAACGTATAATCTCTAATTTATTTTAATTATGATTAATAAAAAATAATTGAAATAATAAATAATTGAAATATATGTATATGAAACCATTCTAAATAAAAATGACATATTTATTGGTAATTAATAAGTTTTTTAAATTTTAAATAAGGTTAAATTTTTTGACATACTTATTTTTTTATGTATAAAATTTTAAAATTATTATATTAATATATTTAATTTTATCCAAAAAAGTATTTACTTTGGATGAATGTATAGTACATATTTTAACAATGATTAATAAAAAAACAATATAAATGATAAAAAAATTAAAATATATATTTTATTAATTCATTAAATATAACGAAAGAATATTAAATGAAGCCAATCTAAATAAAATTTAGTAGACAAAAGGGACATATTTGTTGGTAAATAATAAGTTTTTTTAATTTTGAATAAGGTTAAATTTTTTTGATATACTTTGATTTGAAACGTCCATCTAAAAATGCTCATTTGGAAGTATTCCCACTACATTGTTATGGATTATAAAAACATCATTATTTTTATTTTTTTAAAAATAAATATTTTTAATTCAATTTAATTAAAAATTAAATTTGATGGTAGTGTGACCATATTTTATTATTAATTATAAAATAAAATCATTTTTTTGGATATACTATATAAGAATCATAAATAAAATAAAAAATTATAATAAACATATAAATCAAATTTTAATATTTAATTTTTTAACAATAAATTATATTGTATTAATTAGATAATATTAAATAATTTTAAGTAAAAATTAATAATTTTTTTTATATATTAAAATCTTTAAACAAAAATTATATCTAAATAAATGATATTATAAATTATCATCCTTACAAATTTTTAAAAATTAAGATTATATATCTTTAAAAAAATAAAATAAAATAAAATAATAAAATAAAAAATATAAATATCACTTATGAAGCCCATTACCATAATCTATCCGTGCCATGCTCTAAGTTGGTTAGTAAAGTTAAGTATAAATATGTGCATGTTTATGGGTGTATATATTCAACTTTCAATATTAACAAAGGGTCAACAACAAATTTTAAACTTTAAAAAAAATCGTATTGACAAGGGCATGTATTGTAAAAATTATGTGAGATAATATGTTTATTTGTATTTAATTATAAAATATAATAAACAAATTAAGTGAAGTGTTCCGATTAATATAATTTTTGTTCAAGATTATAGTTAAGTTTAAATCACAGTTGGATTATTGATTTTGTTCATTTATTATTATTATTTTACTTTTCATTATATCTTTATATATTATAGAGGTCATAGTGAATGTGGATCCTTGATAGTGGGTAGGTGATGTAAATGATCGTATATACAGATGATTTATGTAGTACATTGGCCATATGGATACTTGTAACTTTCTTTGTTATGAAGGGGTAGACGTGTAAAGACTCTTGTGTGTGTGTGTGTGTGTGTGTGTGTGTGTGTGTGTGTGTGTGTGTGTATGTGCGCATTGGATTCAACAAATAATTATTATGATCTTTGACACCTTGTGATCTTGTGATGAATTGAAAAATGCCATTTATCTTAATATAATTGGCCATGGTGAACTAAAGGCACCATGACATATTACAAGGAACTCCATATATGACATCATTGCATGAAAAATAAGCCATTTCAAATTATATCATGTTCATTGATCATAGTTATATTGAAGACAGATAACCATGATAAACAATGAAGTGATCATGGTTTTTCATGATTTATTAGTGAAATCTACTTATCATGTTTGTGATAAGATTTTTATCAATATAATTTTGGTGCTTATGTTTCCATTATATGTTTTGATCACAATTAAAAATTTTGATCCCTTGAATCCCATTGACTCTACGCTCGAGAAGGAATAGAAGGCTACCACCTATCCTTCCACATGATCACTTTGAAGACAAAGATAAAGGTGACCCCACAAGGACTTTGTGAAATCAAATTAATAGTTTTTTACCAAATGTCAACATGATGCTCACAAGCAAGTTTTAGATCATTTTGGAGGCACAATAAGTTCAAAAAGGAATACATAAGGTAATAGATCAATGGGCTTACTTAAATCCAAATTGAAAACCATGATTCAATCTCATTAGCTTTGTGTGTATGTTTCAATGGGAACTTTTCACTTGAAACATTTAATATTAAAAATGACATTAGGAGCATGTATTTAAATTTAATTGAATGTGAAATAAATTTAATTCATAATTAAATATTAGTTTTTAATAGATTATAATTTTATATCATCAACTATGAATTAATGGTAAAAAGAGATAATTATGAATTTAATAGTCGGGGGACTACATAACACTGATTATAACTTTATATTGATTCATTGTAGTTATATAATTTAACGATTGCACAATCTATTTCATATCAATATATACATTAGAGACTCTTCCAAAGAACTGTTCACACAATTAAATAAAATGTATAAACGAATGGATTTGCCTATTCCCATAGTGGGTTCTTTATAAATGATAAAATTTGTGACCATGTCATGATCTTACACATCCATTTAATCTTTATTAAAATTGAATTTTTAATACCTAACATGGTTACATAGTTTCTTATTATAAATAAGACTAAAAAGTATATCTATTAGGGATATAAATAACTTTCAGTTATCCTGATGGTGCAACAAATATAAGAAGGCATGCAATTTTTTGTTTTCATGTGTTAATATATTGGCAACATAGATGAATTGAAGCAACTACATAATATCTAAGATTTAAATGTCTTTTCCCCATGTTAGTGCGATTATTTTTTTGATTTGAGCCACACGTTAGATGTGGATCCCTGTTTCAATCAAAATCAGCTCTCATAACATCCTCGTTCACCCTCAATAATAAAAAGTGTCAAATCAAATATGTTGCCACCTTGCAAGTTACTGTTTGTGTAGAATTTTATCCCATTGAGTTTTGTCAATATAGTTTAGTCAATTTGCTTAGGTCTAGTAAATTTCCTTAGTGGAAAATAATCCCACATGCATGAGGATGTTGGGACATGTCTATTTTCCACCTATATAAGGAACCTTCCTATGTGCATTTTAGATAATGCTAATACTTTTTCAATACTTGAATGCTTAATGAGATAATGCTCTTTTGCACAACTTTCCTTATTTTTTCAGGTTATTAGATTTCACCTATAAGTTCTTCATGCATGTTTTCATTGTTCAATTGATTGTGGTGCAATTTAACATGGTATCAGAGCCATTCTGATAGTCGTCTATTAGTCAAATCTTTGTGAGATTCTTATTGTGCATTCCTCTTGTTTTCTTAATTTTAGTTTTCAAAGGTTTGGTGGAGTTTCTCAAAAATCTATGTGGATATTTACAGATGGTCTCTCTAGATAAAAAGTAGATAGTACCATTAGATTTAGAGGGTGACAAAACCTTACGATTGGATGTAAACACAACCTAGTTTCTTGACAGCCAATTTTGACCTTTTTTTAGGGTTTTAGGTAGTTTTCTTAGTTTTTGCATATTTTTGTACCACCAGAGTCTTCAATTAGAAGATGCTTTTTATTTTTTAATAGGTTTTGTAAATTACCAAGTGGATCTTTACCTACTTTTTAGAAGGTTGAGCTGATATTCATAGATTTAGGTTTGTCTTGTAGGATTTTTTTGCCACTTGGGTCATTGTAGTAAAAAGTCCAGACTTAGAATTTTTATATAATGTTTTTGCCTTCATCTATGCCTACACATGATTCATAAATTCATATTTCCTAATGCCCATATGGATATCCACAAGTAACACTTTAAACTTGTGCATCTACGACTTCACAAACTAGCCCATCTGTTGTCTTGAATCTTGTTTAGGTGGTGATGTGGCTTGTAGTGATGCATGCATCTACAACTTTGTGAGCCAGCTAGTTAGTGGCCCACACCCTTGCCTCTATGATGAAATAATGAAATTTGGATCGAGTGCCCTTATTCCCACATGACTATAAATTTGATATCTTGATTGCTCAGCCTTCCACCTTAGGTGACACAAGTGATCAAACTTCACATGTGATAGACCAGATGCACCTCTCTTGATGTTGTGGACACCTCTATACCATAAATATGGTCTATAGGTTATCAATTTTAGGACCTAAGACTCTTCCTTCCTCGATGTATGTACGACCATCAAATTTAACTTGATGAAGTCGGTACTGTTCATTTTCAAAATGGGGTCACTTGGAAGGTGATGCAACACTCATACCAATCAAGTTCACATCAAAAGGGAGGGGGGAACACCCATAAAAGGCCTTATCCCTTGGTAATATGGTAAATTATCCCTTGGTTGTGCCCAACCCATGGGGGCTTAACTTTTTACTTGGGAAAAATCTCACAACTATTTGCACATAAAAAATTTCTCAAATTTGTGAATCTTATTTTGTCTAACTCTTTTACCACCAAATGTTTTTGCAAGGAAAATTTCAAACACGTATAAATTTTGATTGGTAGCACAGATTTGAGTCTTGTCTTTTTCAAAAGTGGTTGTTTTTTCATGCTCTATGCACTAGTGGTCTCTTTGACTAATCATGTTTGGTTCAATAAGTGGTCTAATAATTTTGACAATTTTTTTAGTACCTTATTAATACATGTTTCTATGGATCTTCATTACCATGTGAAACATACATAGTGTCCCTACACTATTTAGATCATTCTTCAATATCTTTTTGGAGATCTTGCTAAGATTTATATCATTCCTCCTCTTCCTATCATCCCTTTAAACATAGTTATAGTCTCTCTTCATACTCCTACTTCTTATGATGACATATCCATGGTGGAAAGTGTTTTCCCTTCTATTGAGCAACCACTACTGGATGATATTCTAAAATACATTATTTATCTAATTGTAAATTCTACTTATGTTCCTATGAATGATGTTATCCATCTAGAACCATCATAGATTGGTAGTTTGGAGGAATATACTATTTTCAATGAGAGTACACCTTGAGAGATCATTGATGACTCTTCTCTTCCTATGGATATTTAGTCTATAGATCTATGTGATTCATCTACAATCTCTTCTTCAGCTTCTAAGCTTGTTGATCCCTGCTTCCCACTTCACATGGACATTCTTTGGGCAAATAATCCATGTGAGGATCCTTCCTGAAAAAATTATAAAATAATTGTAAATACATGAAATAAACTATGAAAATCAACCATATATTAATTCAAATAAGTAGAATTGAATTACAATGGCTGAATTTTAGAATCGCTAGCCTCTTCAAGGGGGCAACCTCCTTTGAGAAAGCTCAATTTAATATAATTCATGGATAGATATATACTTGAATAAGGTCCTATTTATTTTAACCTATCACTAAATAACTACTACTCACCATAAATGTGGGATTAAGCAACTATTACACTATTACATTCTATTATTATAATGAGCTTGAGGGATGGATTACAAAACATATGCATCCATAACCTTTTATTAAATAAAAAAACTACAAATAAATGGTTAGGTTGAAGGTTCCTAACATACCTTCCCACTTAAAATATTTGACCTCAAATCTTGAAGTGAGGAAACTACTGCCGAATGGAAAGAAGAGGTTTCCAAGTTGCATATTCTAGTTGAATCCCCTACCATTGTATGAGAACTTCCATGATGACCCGATTGTGGAGGGAGTGAGAGTGTCTGCTAATGATAGACTCAGTTTGTAAAATGAGAGACCCTTTTGCATCACGTTTTGGAAGCAACGTATGAGTGTGGACATTGCATCCAAAGACATTTTTAAGCAATAGAGATGAAAAATAGGGTGCACATGTGATGAAGGTGGGAGTTACAACTTGTACGCAATAGGTCTAATATGTTGGAGAATTTTATAAGTCCCATAAGATTTTGGAGCTAATTTCTAGTGGCCTTTAAACTTCAAAGAGAATTACTTGTAAGGTTGCAGATGAAAAAAACCATATCTCCAATTTGAAAGGATTACTCAAGGTAGTGTTGGTCTACATGCTGCTTCATGCGATTTTGTGCCATGTGAAGATTATCCTTAAGGAGATGAAGGATATTGTCACGTGTACTGAGGGTAGAATCAATAGCTTATGCATTGGATATTTTTGGTAAATATGAAAGAAGAGAAGGTGGCTTTTGACCATAAACAACCTCATATGGGGTGAGTTTAGTAGCTGTGTGGTAGGAGGTGTTGTACTACCATTATGCAAGAGGTAACCATTTTATCCACTGATAATACTACTTGATGACAAAATAATGAAGACAGGTTTCCAAACATTTATTGACAATTTCAGTCTAGCCATTAGTCTATGGATGATATCTTGAACTCATTTTCAAATGTGTAGCTAGATGCTTGAAAATTTCTTAACAAAAATGGTTTATGAAGGTAGGATCACAATATAAGATAATAGAGGAAGGAAAACCATAGAGTTAAAATATTTGATCAAGAAATATCTGAGCAATAATGGAAGTAGAGTAGGGATGGGCTAGAGCACAAAAATGAGCATATTTGGAAAGGTGATCCACTACAATAAGAATCACTGATTTGCCTCCATATTTGAGGAGACCATCAATAAAATCTATATAAATGTCTATCCAAATATATGTTGTAATTGGAAGTGGTTAGAGTAGACTAGGTGGGGAAAATATTTTGCCTTTGATGCATTGGCAAGTACCACGTTCAATAATAAATGTTTTGATATCTTTCTTGATTTCAGGCCAAAAGAAACTGTAGTCAACCCACTCATATGTTTTTAAAAATCCTAAGTGTCCAGTTGAAGGGGAAGCATGCATCTCCTATAAAATGGGGTGTTTGAACTTGGAGTCTGTCATCAACAAAAGGTAACCTTTATATCACAATGTCAAACCATCCCAAGTATAGTGAGGTTTAGTAGATGAATCAGTAGATAGTTGAAGAATGAGTTCATAGATTGGTATGTCATTATGCCATTCATTTTGAATATTGTGAAGCCATGTAGAAATGGGAATAAATACTGCACATAGGTGCATTGGGTCTTCAAACTAGCGAGAGAGAGCATCAACCACCATATTTTCCTTACCTTTATTTTAATTGATTGTATAGTCATATCCCATGAATTTAGAAACCCATTTTTTCTACTCTGAGGAAGATACCAATTTCTCTAAAAAATATTTGAGACTTTGGTGGTCTATTTTGATGAAAAAAAGTTAGCCAATCAAGTATGGATGCGATTTGTTAATTGCATAGATTATAACCATCATCTCCTTGTCATAGGTAGAGCATGCCAAATGTGCCCAATGAGTATGTTTCTAGTGAAGGTAATGGGATGACCTTGTTGCATGAGTGCCACACCAATACTTCTTCCACATGCATCACACTCAATAACAAATGGCTATCAAAAATTAGGCATGGCTAAGATGGGGGTCATGAACATCATTTGTTTGAGGCTATCAAATGTTGTAGTAAATGTAAATGACCATACAAATGAGTCTTTCTTGAGCATAGTCATTAATGGTGATGCAATTTTTATATAATACTTGACATATTTCCTATACTACCTTATTAGACCATGAAATCCCCGTAGGCTTTTGAGTGTGGAAGGTGTCAGCTAGGGTGTCATATCTTTAATTTTAGTGGGATCGACACAAACACCATCAAAATAAATGATATGTCCCAAGTACTCAACTTCTGATTTCCCAAAAGAACATTTAGAATGCTTAAAATATAAGTGGTTGGTACCTAGAATGCCTAAAGTTATATCTAGATATTGGAGATGATCCACCCATCTGTGGTTGTAGATGAGTATGTCATCAAAGAAGACTAAGATAAACTTTCACAAAAATGGCCAAAATACTTGGTTCATTAAGCTCTAGAAGGTGGAGTGGGCATTGGTAAGCCCAAATGGCATGACTAAGAACTCATAATGACCATCATGTATGTTAAATTTTATTTTGAGAATGTCAACATCATGAACATGATCTTGATGATAGCTAGAGCAAAGGTCCAATTTGGAGAAAAATAATGCACCATGTAGTTCATCGAGGATAACATCAATGATTGGAATGGGGAATTTATTTTTGATTGTTAGCTTATTCAAGTCCTAATAGTCAATATAGAGTCAACAGGAACCATCTTTCTTATAAATGAGCAAGATAGGTGAAGAATAGGGACTAGTGTTGGGTTGAATGATGCATGCTTGTAGAAGGTCATGAACCATCTTTTCAAACTTGGACTTTTGATTAAATGGGTATTAGTATATTTGAATGTTTGGGGTGTACTTTTAATAAGATGTTGGATACAATGGTATTTGAGGTAGTGAGGTGGTAACCCTATTGGTTCCATAAAGACATCCACATGTTTGACCAAAACATCTTGAAAACCTAAAAGTTGGTTGTAATCTAGTGTAAAACTAGTGTGCAAAGAGAATAATTTATCAATGATGCCATGAGAGCCACATTTAAAAAAAAAAATCCATGTGATGAGAGATGATAAACTAGTGGAGCTAGGAAGAAGGCCTTGTAGAGTGTATTGATGACCATTCTCAGTGAAATGCATCCATAGTTCAAAAAGATCCCAAAAAATGGGTCCAAAAGAATATAACCATTAGGAACCCAATACAACATCACATCTGCCTAAGGATAGAGTAAACATGTCAGCCCTGAGGTTATAGTCACCCACAAAAATACAAACATTGTGGTGCTTTCCTTTACATTGTAAGGATCCACCATTGGCAATCATTAATTCAAAGTTGGAATAGAGGTGTATGAAACAATCAGCCTGCTTCACCACCTAAGAGTCAATAAAGTTGTGAGTGTTTATCGATGAGAATGGTGAGTGCTTATTTCTTAAAAAACCCTTTGACATGCATTATTTAGGGAGTGGTGACTCTTTTCAAAGCATTCATGGAGATCTCAAGAGCAGAATCTGAGTGTTTAGAATCATTTACTTCTTATACTAGGTCCTCGATGGCATCCTCAAAATCTTTTATATCTAGTGGAGAATCAACATCTAGCAAGTACAATTTTTGTTTTATGCATTTGTGTCTTAGAGCCCATTTGTCATCATAATTGTAACAAAGCCCTTTTTCATGATGCGTGTGAATTTAAAATTCTATGAGACATTTGATGGGAGTTATCATAGTGTGGGTCCACTGGAAAGAAGGCCTAGATGGTTCCCAATTATAAGTGTGAAATTGGGAGGTGATCTTGTCTTTGATGAGCTTAACAAGACCCAAAGCTTCCATCATGGTGTGAGGTTGGAACATTTTAACCTCATATTGAAGCCCATACTTGAGGCCAATAATGAACTAGCCTTGAAAAAATTCATCAGAGAGACCCTCCATGTGGTTGGTATGTTTCTAAAACTCTATTTGATACTCTCACATGGTGCCAATTTGACACAGTTTAGTCAATGCTCTTGTGAAGTCATTATAGACACTAAGCCCAAAATAGGTGATGAAGAGTGGGGTGAACTCAGTCCATTTAGGTTTTGTGTGTGTTTTATGGTACCATTTATACCATAAAATATAATATTTTCTAAGTGAAAAGAAGCAATAGAGACTCATTCCTATGTGGGATGTGAGCTCACATGTTGTTCAGCATGGTAAATCTAGCTAGTGGGGCCAGTGTCATTAAATTTAGGAAAAGTCAATTTAGGACCATGGAATGGAGCTTGATAAGAACTACCATCAAAGTAATGATCCCCATGATTTTGGAGTGCACATTTTTCAACATGGATACTAAAAATTTGTTCATGAATGTCTTTACAAAGCTCATCAATTTTAGATCAAAGCTCAACAATGTCATTTTCCATGGTGTGAACACGAGTCAAAACCATAACCAATATTATATATATATATATATATATATATATATATATATATAATATTGGTTATGGTTTTGACTCGTGTTCACACCATGGAAAATGACATTGTTGAGCTTTGATCTAAAATTGATGAGCTTTGTAAAGACATTCATGAACAAATTTTTAGTATCCATGTTGAAAAATGTGCACTCCATATATATATATATATATATATATATATATATATATATATATATATATATGGGTAGGAAAACTAGAGTTAATACACGATTAGTAAGGGAAAATTTTAATTTGGACAAAATTGGAAGGGGTAAAGGTGCTTTTACTAATTTTTTTCATAGTCCAAGTATGATTGATGAACGTGAGGGAAATTTTAGAAGTGAAAATGGAAAAATAGGGAAATTTATCAAAGAGGGATAAAGGAAAAGAAAAGGGAGATGAACATTGTGGAAACATTTTGAGGTAAACTGACAAAAATAGAAGTTATGGCAAAACCTGAAAAATGGAAATTGAGATTTGCAGGAATTAGAAGTGGAATTGGGATATGGGACCTCAAAGAATAAAATGTGAAGAATGGAATTTTATATGTCCTAGTAAATTATGAGAAGCAATAGGGCAATAGATGGAGATATATAACAACAAAATTTAAAAAAATTACTCTACATTAAGTCCTCTGATTGTCTTCTAATAATCTACTGATAGTATTTTAAAATTGATAGGATTTTAGAAATCTGTCTAGTTTTTGATTTGTTTGGAAGAGATGGGACCCAATTTTGAATGGTTGCCTAAAGGTCTTTATAAATATCTCTGCCCACCAATGTTATCTAAATAAGTACCACTCTCTATAAAATTTATGGCTACAGATTTACCCCTAATAAATAACTCTTGGTTGTCTTCAAGGGTGGGAACTAGTCAATCGGGAAGGGGTCATTGCCCATTTTGCTGGCAGATCCTCTCAATGGGCCAGCTACTTTGGGGTTCCTATGGTACTCCTCACAATGATTTATAGGGATTTAACCCAAGAACTTCCCACAGTTATGTGAACAAGTTTCTACCTTAATCTAAAATAGATGACATGATATAGAGTAGAAAAAATATCACAATGTAATTGAGTAGAAAAACTATCAATACACATAGTGATGATGACTTGTTACCAAAATGAAATTGTAAATTTGTACAATGGCACAAAAGTGTTAAAAATGGATATGTTACCACTTTTTGATCACTAGGGTCTTTTTATGGTAAGGTGAGAGCATACAGTGGTTAGTAGAAAAAATTTTGCCCTGGAAAGTGCTCTGATACTGGATTTAAGGATCCTTCCTGAACAAGTTAGTTGATAATTACAAATACATGAAATCAACTATGAAAATTGGAAATATATTAATTTAAATAACTAGAAATGAATTAAAATGGATAAATTTTAGAATTTCTAGCCTCTTCGAGGGGGAAACCTCCTTTGAGTAAGCTCAATTCAATACAATTTATGGATGGATTCATACTTGACTAATCTCCTATTTATTATAACCTATCACTAAATAACTACTAATCCCTATGAATGTGGGATTAATCTACTATTACTATTACATTATAATATTATAATGATCTTAAGGGATAGATTACAAAGCTTACACAACCATAATATTTTATTAAAATAAACAAACTACAAATAGATGGTTAGGACAAAGGTTCCTAACATTCCATGTCATAATTCTTCTTCATCGAACTCACCTATACTTAATGAAACTTTTGAGCCTGAGTATATTTATGAGAAAGAGGACTCTTCTTGTGAAGAGGTAAAATGTATTCGATAATGTTTCATTGATAAAAAATGTGAATGTATATATTATTAAATTGGTTAGGATGTAATTGTCTATAACCATAACAAGCTACCAAACTACCTAGTTGTAGCTCTAAACTAATAACTAAAAGATAATAATGTAATAATTAATATTTGCATTAACATTCCCCCCTTTATTGCATTATTTTTACAATTGTGTCCCTCAAATAGATCAAATTTCACCTTACCAAGTGACTTGCTGAGTATATATGTTATCTATAAATCTATTTGGCAGTATTAGAACTAAATGTGGTGGTTTAGGAGTTGTTATTGAATGTAATATCACTAAATCTTAATGTGTTTCATTCTTTCATGAAACACTAGATTTTTTAAAAGCTTCAACACACCCTGATTATCATAGAAAAGGAATGTGGTTGATCTTCAAGAATGTCTATGTCAGAGATAATGTGACATAACCAGATGGTTTCACACACAGCTCCTCATACGACACAATATTTTACCTCTATGGATGTGAAAAAAACTACATATTAATTATTGCTAATACATGAAATCAGTCTAGATCTGAGATGAAAGATACATCCTAAAGTTGATTTCTTGTCATCAACAGATCCAACATAGTCCAAGTCTGTGTAACCCTTTAAGAAGAAATGTGAGTTCTTTTTGGACTCTAGACCATAATCTATTGTACCTCAAACATATCTCAAAATGTTCTTTTTTGAAACCTAATGACACTTATTTGGCTCTTGCATTAATATCTAAAGATAGCTAATAGCAAAACATATATTCTATTTGGTATATGTCAAGTAAATAAGACTCCCAACAAGTTGTCTATAGTGAGTTTCATCTACTTGAGGTGAATACTAAAATTGGGATAGTTGCAAACCATTCTCTATCAAAGTTAACATTGGTTTACAATCTATCATTGCAAATTTCTCAAGTAATGTCTTGACATATTTCATCTCTGAGATAAAAATGTGATTCTTATTTTTCCATACTTCTAAGCCAAGACAATAATGAAGTTACTCATTATTGTCACTCAAAAATGTGATTATTATTTTTCCATATTTCATCACTCTATAATTCCATTATGATGGAGTGTAGAAGGATTAGTCATGTTTTATTTGATGTCATTTTACTTCTATAATGCTTAGAACTACTTTTATGTGAATCCCCCCTTGATTTGAGTGGAGGAAACAAAGAGGCCTCCCTGACTGGGTGACAACAAGATAGTAGAATGCCTTAAAATGAGTAAAGGCTTCACTCTTCTTCTTTAGAAATAACACCCATGTATTTCTAGATAAATCATAGAAAAAATAATTGGAATTACTTGAATCCTTGGAAATAATCATACAAGGGTCCAGACATATCGGTATGCACCACATCAATGGTGATAATTGGCATGTAAGGAACTTCACTCAAATGGAACCATATATTTTTTACCGATAAGGAATCTAGGGCATACAAGTAAATAATGGATCAACTAAGGAAATCCACATACCATGGCCTTAGAGTTGAGTTTGTAAAAAGAACCAATGAAAAGGTACCCATATCAATAATGCTAGAGAGCATTATATTCTGCCATAGAGGCAGAGATAGAAACTACATTGGATGAAATTACATCTAGGGATAATAATCAATTGGGTATGTTATCATGAAAGAAGACAAAATTTGGTTTAATTATTGATTATGAACTCCACCTTAATCTTATGATTTAAGAGATAACTTATAGATAAGAGATTTGTAGTCAATCTGGGGACGTACAATACCTTTCTAAGAGTACATATTCTCATCCTGAGAGGAATGGTGACAGTTTCAATTCCTTATGTAATATACTCCTTATCATCTAAGATCCAAACTAGATATCCAATGGGTTAATTTTTTAGTGAATCAAATAAATCCTTGTATCCTATTACATGATGGCTAGTACCCAAGTCAATCAGCCAAACATTACTAATTGGTGATGAGGTTTTGGAGATAAGAACTATGTTCTTATATGAATTGCAATCTAATTTAACTAGAATCTCCTCTTCAGATGCTTCATCTTATTCATATTATTGTTATGCTTCTACATGTCTTTATTACTTCTATCATCGAGGACATCTTTTTGATTTATGTCAGTCATCTCCAATGAATGTGCCCTCTCAACTTGATGTGCCTTGTGTCAAGGCATTATACTAGCAGTAATTAGTGTTATGTGTATTAATGCAACAAATATGACACCATAATTTTACCTTCTCATATTTTTTCTATTTTTGTGACTACTTTAGTGGTCCCTTTTGGAACTTTAAACTACATTGTTTTGAAAACAAGGTTCTATCATCAAACTCATCTTACATAGACTAGATGGATTCTTGTTGAAGTAAATTCACCAATTATTTTAAAGACACTACTTAATTTATAATGTTAAATGTCTTGAAAAATATGTGAAATTGATAAGGGATATTTCTCAATATGATCAAAGTCAATAGCTTGTCCTCGATCATTTCTCCAAGCACAACTAGTTCTTCTTGAAGTTCTGCCACCTGACATAAGAGCTCCTCATCTTTCTCAACATATTTCATACTAAGATTACAAATCTTGGAATTGATATGGAGGATCTTGGTTTGATTTTTCATTTCATAAATAGTGGACAAAATATCCCAAGCCTCCTTTTTTTATGCATCCTAAATATGAGGTTGAACTTCATTAGTGACACTAAGTTTGATCAACATCAGGGATTTGGCATTGGACTTGTCATATTTTATTTTATCATAATCTCTAGTAGGATGGGTCACTATACCAGTGATGATTCCCCATAATTATTTGAATTGAATAATCCTTTGTATCTTCATCTTCTATGCATCAAAATTTATGGGCAGGGACAAGAGTAATTTTGTCACATACATTATCTTTACTTATTTATTCCTTAACTCTTCCAGTTGTTTAAAAATATATAATAAAAAAGGTAATTAAGTTTTTTATTACTTCAAAATTATGTATTAATAAAGTGTAGCTTATTGATGGTAAATTAGACACCTTTGCACAAGTTTTAAAAACAATAGCTTGATGTCCAAGATATATTATCCTTTATGAAGAGAAAGATCTTGAAGGTCCACCATGCACTTCCACAGAGATTACACAACATAGCATGGAGATTACATAACATGCACTTATTTTATGTTCTATTTAATTTTCCTTGATAATAGATTCATTTGATTCCACTAATCTTTTTAATGAACTTTTCACATTATCCATCTCCAAGTACAGGATTCTAATCATACCCTTCAAGCTCACTAGAAATTTCACTCAAAAATTCATGGTATTTGACTCTTCCAACTAGGAATTACAACTATCATGCTGCTCTATTTATTCTTCAACTATTTACCTCCATTATCACTGAGTTCCTCCCTACACTTTGATACACATTGCATCTAATAGGTGCATGTGTAGATCTTACCAATGACACTACAAATTAGGCTTCCTATATAACAATGGATAGAAAAAATGCTTCAATTTGCATTGGATTGGGTAAGTGGCATATGCAAAGTTGATCACTCCAATACTAGATGAAGGGTTTAAATGGCTTTGATGATGTTTCATTGGTAGAACAAGTGAATATATAAAACATAGAATTCGTTAGGACATAACTATCCATAACCATAACAAACTACTGAACTACCTAACTGCAACTCTTAACTAATAACTAATGGATAACAATGTAATAATTAACAACTACTTTAACATCTTATGTCACAATCAATTATATTATTTTTAGGGAAACACCTCTACCATCTCTTTTTCACCTTCCAAATATTAAGGACTTATTTTGTGATCAATCTACCTTTGGTCCACTTCTGACCTTATAGGGTGTAGGTATATTGATTCTGGACACATCAAACATTAGGTAGTTTATTCCATAGGTACTAGGAATTATGAAATATATTTTAGTCTTTGTATAAATTACACCATGATTGCATAGAGTATTTTTCTCTCTTACTATACACAAGGATTACATTTCTTTGGTTGGAGTTATATCAGGTACTTGGTTGACCCATTCATTGTTCCAAGGTAATCCACTCTTCACTTCACCTAATTTTGAATGATTTTAGGATATTAACCTATTATATGCAAGAGACATGCATTTATCTTATATTATTGAGATCATGTTGAATGTGGTGATAACTATATTTTATCATATGTAAACAACATGGGTTAATTTTCCAAACATTCAAATTCATTTATAGTATAAATCTAGAATACAAAGGTACATATTTCAAATTACTTTATGTTTAGCATATACAACAATGATTATGTGTTTAATTCATATGCATTAACTAAATTATATGCATCATATTCTAATTACATAAAGTATTCAATAAATGATGTGTTGCATGAATGATTCTGCCCTAACTAATCATTAATTCCTTCATGCAATCAATAATACAGTCAACATAAAACAAACCCAAATGTATTACACAATATACATTCTAAGATACTATTTATTTTTTAAATGAACAAATAAAAGTAGGTCAAATATCTAAAATTTGCTGAATAACTCCTATTTTTCAAATAAATAGTAGATAGCTAGTTGTGGGCCCCCTCATTTTTTTTAGCATCGTTTAGTATTGTTTGAAACCCTTTGGTGAAAATTTAAATAAGATCATCTAACTTATGACTTATATTTTTTTACAAAAATTTAATTAATATATAATTGTTTTAAGTTTACAAGTAAATAGATAATTAATATTGAAAAAGTATATGTATGGTCCTGGGGCCCCCTACCTACCTCAATTTTTTTTAAATATGTATAAAATTAGGCCTAATTTTTTGCCATATTATTTTTTATATTTGCATGAAATAAATAAATAAATACATAAACAAATATATACATGTATAATCACAACATATAGTGGATTAAAAAGACATACTTAGAAATTAACATAAATGAAAACCTTAAAATAGTCAAAAATTTTAAAAATTCATATACTGGGAAGGAGGACAGTGTTCTTGACACCATAGTAGTAGTTTTAGGAAATGTCTCAATGAAATTTAAAAAATTTAGTATCATAGAAGCTAGATGTTTTTATTTTCATTAAAAAACATGGATGTAACTAAGTTCTTATGGGTCCAATCCTTAGACTCAGGAATTCAAGCCATTTTTGAGCCTAAAGGCATGTTTTTGAAACTATACAAAGTAAAAGTGTGTACACATACATTATATAATGTATATTAACTTTAATGCATAGGCATTCCTAACAATATTCAAATATTAATCCTTTGAAAGTAAAAGGGTGATCAATTTAAAAGTGGTGGGAAGAGGGGGAGGGTCGGATGAGGTAGGGCGAATGTGGTTTATTAAAATAAATGTTAAGTATAAGAAAGATAATGTATTACTTATAAATCTCCAAGAAAGGTAAAAGAAGGTGTTCAATTATGTTTTTCTTATGATTTCATTTGTATGTCTATTCTCTAAGCATTCCCTAGTATCTAGGATAGATGTGTTAGGATTTTAGTATGTTTATTTGAGTTTTATTTCTTGGACTAACACAAGACTAACCTCCCCTCTACATATTCTTTGTCCACATTTTGACACTCCTAATGTGACTCATACCCCATGAAGTTTCTCCTAAGGACTTTTAGAGCATTCTCCTAACAATTTTAATGTCAGAGTTTAATTTTATTGATTAAAATAGGTGAAAATTGGAGGCTGAAAGACATTTTTATTGAAGTCATGAATGTGTTTTGGAGTCATGATTTTTATCTATGGAATCATGATATTGTAGAATATATCTACTTATAAAGTCACAATTTTGTCATATTCTTTGTGTTTTTATGTCTAATTATCGATGTTTTTAATAACTATTTGTGCTTGCATGAAAAATCATGATATTAAAATATCATGGCTTTTAAAGTTATGGAATTGTGTTAAAAATCATGATATTTTAATGTCACGACTTTTGAATTCATGGTATTGTCATAATTTTAGCGATATTGCTTAAACTTTCATGATATTGTGTTTAACCACCACGATCAGGACAATTATTTTATGTTTATAGGGTTAATTTGTATTATTATTCTTAGAGTAGAAATATTACCTTTATTTCTACATTATTATTCTTAGAGTAGTGATATTGTGTTAAATAGTCTACTTTCAAGAAAGTAGCGATATTGTCCTAACTATTGTGGTTTTACAAGAAAAGTTGTGATATTACACTATGTTTCTGTAATTTTTCACTTTGTGTAAAATCTTAGAAACCCGAGAGATATAATTTGAAAGTAATTTGTCCACTCATGATTTTCTTCTAAGCCCAAGGACCCCCTAACGTGTTTGATGGACCCAAATGCCAAGAAGAAGATGTTTAAAACATTCTAAGTTACAAGATTCACATTTCAAATTGGTGTTTTAAAATCTTTTTTGCTTAGGTCATTTTTTTATTTTTAAAAGTTTTCAACAACAAAGGCCAAGGGGCTCAAACTTAACAACACATTTTGTTTTGGTATAATAAAATGAACTCTTACATTAGTTAAATACTCATTAGAGTTTTATTTTTGTGCTTATTTTTTAAAAGTGTTTGTTTATCAAGATGAGTGATTGGTATATGCTCTCCCCCATCCCATTTAAATAATTTGGGTGATAAAAAATGCTCATTCTTTGAATTTAGTCACTTTGGTCCACAAGCATGTAAGGGAAGTCACTAAGGCCTTCCTCAAATCCATATGATTTGGGTGACCTAAAACTGACCTTAAAGTCCTCTCACTTATTCATAATCATGAATTTTGGCTTGTGAGTGCGAGTTCATCACCTCCTCATTAGTTCTTTAGGTAAGTGTTGACCTAGGTATTCATCTCTTGGCATTGATTCAACCCCTCTTCATGGTGGGGTATATAAATTGAGGGTTACCCACTAGGACACTTGTTTTGAGTGGTTAAAATAAGCTCTGTTAGTGGTACTCAGCCTTAAAATGTAAGGGAAACTTGGACATCGCACTATACTAATAAATTAATGGATATAGTGGTTATGAAAAGGACAATACATTTTCACAACAAGCTTGTTGATGTAGATATAAATGACATCATTTCATCTCTAGTGTTTGCCACACTTGGGACCATCTAAAAATAATCAAAAATTGATAGTCTAGAATAACCCCATTTTTTCCAGACATATTATTGATGTAGGGCAAGTAACCCAATGTTTCATGTTACTGTACAAACTCTCGAGAGAAGAGGGGGCCTAAAATCTCTAATTTTTATGTAATTTTACTTTTTTTGATTAAAAATAATTTTTTTTCTCAAGATCAAGTATATAGATGAAATTCAAAATTACTATGCAACCTTGTCATTTTTAGGATTTAGGACGTTACACTTACATGTTTTTATCATTTTCTCCTTTTTCCTTACATGGTCTTGAGTCTAACTATTTATTTTTCATACTGCATCATAAATGATTCTTGTCTATACATCACTCCTTTATTTGAAGAGGCATTAAGATGGCCATTTTATGTTACACTTTTGCCTTAGACTTTTGCCAAAACTTGTTTGTGTGCATCACTTGTTTGAAAATGTTGTCATTATACTTCCCAATTTATTTTAAGTATTGTGCCATTGAGTCTTGAAAAAAATAATTTTCCATACCTTTAGAGCATAATAACATCATTACATTGCTCAAATCATTTTAAATACTCATTTCCTTTTGTCCAAAATCCAATTTCAAAACCAAAACCATGTGTGCTTTTTAGATCTATGCCTAGTACTTTCATGTTGTTCATTCTTGTCTAGCTTATTGTCTATTTTAAAGAAACCTAGTCTTCCAAGTTGAGTTCAAAATTAGCCTTGACAAGTTTAGATCCAAACATCGATTAATGTTTGCCTATGCCTTGTGTAATTTTAGCCTAGACATCAATATTTATCTTTTAGACCTTGTTTTATTTAAAATCTAGGTTTTGTGCCTTTTCTAAAATACCTAGCAATACCTATTTTGAGCCTCAATTTTGTGCTTTGTTTTCTAAAAGACCTAGAAAATTTTGTTTCTTTAGACCTAGTTTAGACTTGTTTGAAACACGTTGTACCTAGCTTTGGCATTCTGGTTTTATTTCATTCACTTGACCTTTTGTGTAAGACATTTGATATTAGATTGTTTTATACCAAGTTTTAAGAAATACCCTTTTGGAGATATAGCTCCACATTTTAAACCAAGTTAGACTAAGTTTGGACCATTTGTTCTTTGGAGATTATTTTTAATATTTTATATAACTCTAGACATTTTTTGCAAAATGTTCATTATTGATTTGGATATATCTCATTACACTCATAGTGGAGCCATGTACAATCTAGATTATGATAAAATGGTCACATAAGATGAATTTGTTCAAGACACCTATGGTGATGATGTAGTTTGTGAGATGGATCTTTATCCTCATTAAAATGCTCAATCTGGAGAGAAAATCCTAGATCCCATAGCCCACTATTTAGTTAACATACATCCATACTCAGAACATGACCAAGAATAAATAGTGCAGTACCTTACTATCATACCATCAATTATAGACCAAGTTCAACATTAACCTATTAATTTATGATACTATTGACATATGATCCCTATTTTTTTGATCGTCTATTTTTTGAAAATAAAGATGAAGTTTTAGTTAGAGTTGTAGAGGTAGGGGCGAAGTTTTCAACAAACTTCCCCCACAAAAATTTGCCTAGTCTAGTTAGAGTGCCTTTGAACAGTCCTTATAATAAAACCATTGAATATGCCTCTTCTATCAATTCTCAAGTACTCATGTTAATGTTGTATTAAGATCCACGTATTATTTTCATATTAAAAAGCCTCGTAGAGAACCACTTTCTACAAATGCAAATAGAATACCAAACCTATTTAGACTTAGTGCATAATTTTAATCACGTGGCTATGTCAAATGTTCCTCTCATCGAGGCAACTCCTTCAACAAGGGTATTAATCAAATTAATAGGTCAATAAAATTTGGGTATAGACCCATTTTCATAAATCACTTTAGTTGGTGACATGTTCAATGCCCCAACTATCAAAGTAGTGTCTACTACTTCTACAAAGAACATTATGCTAAACACAGTGGATAACATATAAATGCCATCTAATCTAGGCCAAACTAGTTTAACTACACCAACATTTAATCCATAACAAGTGCCTTTAGTTAATAGCACAAGTGGTTTTAAACAATAGGGGACAATAACACTTATGTTCCAAACACAACAATATCCCTCTAATCCTCAACCAATTACTTCTTCAAGCATGCAACCGCGAGGAGTAAATAGTCAAATATAGACTAGTGCCTTGCCTCAATAAAACAAGAAAAATGTTACGCCACCCCAATAGGTGATGACTAACATTCCATAGAAATAAGAATAATAAATTATATTATCACAACAAATATAGAACATTCTACCACCTAAATAAGGGGAAATGAATGTTTCACCTTGTTAGGTAGTGATAAACATACCTCTTCAATCATAGACCAATATGCCTTCACAATCACAAACATTGTCTAACCAATAACATATATCCATGGGTCAAAGACAAATGTTGAATATCCAATAAACATCTCCTTAACAAAAAGTTTTTGCATAACCAAGAGGTACTACTATCTAATAAATACCAATTAGGTAATAATGGTCTCTAGTATAGAACATGCCACAAATCCAAAGATAGGGAATTAGTCTACAAGTTTACCTTATTCAAATAGGTTTGAATATTTGGCATCAAGTCCCTATTCAACCTCAATAGGTACAATACTTTACTCCAAGACATATCCTTCTATTGTAGTTACAATTACCTCAAAATCAATCCTATATATCGAATCCAAACTAGAATATTACACCATAATGCGTGCAATTCTAACAAATGCATATTAATCAATGGATGCATATTTTTTATTAGTTCCCTAACTAAACCAACATTTCACACCAAACCATACCTCTATTATACTTAGGTCAAGGTCATCCACCTTTGACCACCTAACCTCCACCTCAGGCCAACATCCCATCTAGTTTCTTGGCATAACAACTACAACAAATAAAGGATGTAATTGTTGCCATCCAAGCTAAGAAATAAAACAAGAAGTTTAATTTGGATGACATGTGTTACTACCCATTCAACATGGAATATATATAGATACCATTTCCTTTAGGGGATGAACCATCAAAATTTGAAAATACAAGGGTAAAGGATACCCTACAGCCCATTTGACAAAATTATTTATTTATTGCCAACTAATGGCCTACATCGACATTTATTTACTCTTATTTTTGTCCCAAATTATATTAGGACAAGCTTTGGAATGGTTCCTAAAATTTCCAAATAAATCAGTATCTAATTTTGATGACCTTTCAGACAAATTTGTGTAACATTTCTCCTACAATCTCAAACATGAGATTTCATTGGTAGATTTGACTAAAGACAAACAAAAAATTAGTGAAAGTTTTTCAAGCTATCTAAAAATATGGAGAAAACTTACTATCTATTTCACACATAACTTACTAGATAAATAATTGGTTGCTTTGTTTACCAAAAAATTTCATAGCAAGATATGTTACCATCTAGAGCTACAATGTGTGCACACTTTTAAATAGATCATTAACAAAGGATTAATGATTGAAAAGGCCCTTATTAATAAAGGTATTATCAATCTCACCTCATCAAACAAAAATCATAACTAAAACTAGAGCATAGGCCAAAATCTAAACCAAAACCAAGTTCAAGCACAAGCATCGGCACCAGCCTAGGCTAGTAACTATGAAAAGTCAAAATAATTATATTAAAACAAGAATGTTACTGTAAATGGAGTAATTGATTCATGACATGTCTAAATGGTGAAAACACCATCTAATCATCCTATATCACATATACAAATTACTCCTCATCAACAAACCATTGAACAAGTGTAGCCTTCATAGTAACCTAGACCATTTCAATAAATGTAATAACCATTACCTTTGAAAACCCCTCCTTTAAGGAGAAATGTGCCTACTCATCAAGTCTTTAGTGACCTTGGATAACCCATTGATGCCATGTTTTGTAATCTACTTGCCAATAACATGATTAGCTGGCCAATACCAAATAATTATCCTAAGAGCATTACTTATCCAGACTGATATAAAGAGAGTGAGTTATGTGAATACCATCATGATCATGGAAATAATCTATACCATTGTTTGTAGATCAAATACCTCATTAAAAATATGTTGGAAAAAGGGGAGATTACATTGTATAATAGAGAATATACATCCAATCATAACCTAGGTATATACTAAAACCATTTTTCATAACATAACAATAGCAACCAATAACAATAATAATAGAGGCCAGAAAAATAGTATCAACCATTGAGACAACAACAACAATAACAATGTCAGTCAAATAGATGAAACCAAGGCTAGAATGATTCCATTACCCAATAGACTTACCACATATTTGCACATAACTACAACAAAGTTGTAGGATATATTATAGGAGGTCACATTCTACCATTAACATTGATTTAAGACCAAGTTCGAATAGAATAGGATTGTTGCTAAATAATTCTAATCAACCCATATATGTCAGTGATCCTTCCTTGACCTAGGACCGTAAATAGGCATACCATCAAGTAAGGATTACTAATTTGGGACCTTATACTATTAATTCATCATTGCCTCATGACCACATGAAAGTACACTGGAAATTGAGACTTATCCTATATGCCTACCCTCCATCATCATTTTATAGCAACAATGGCCATGTATCTAGTCCTAGATGTGTAATCAAAATTCAATGGTCAAAATTACCATCTTAACCCACAACCGCCTACCATCAAACCCATCCAACCCACTATTATGGCTAAGAATAATTCATATACTATTATATAGGAAAAGACATTTGATATTGTGGAATAACTTCATAAAATGCTTGCACAAATGACCATTTTGTATTTATTGCATATATGTACCATCCATAATATCATCTTGACTGAGTTCCTAGGCTAACCTCAAATTCCAAATGACATAAGCCCAAAAAAATTCCAAGATTTGGTTGGACATCTAGCCCCATGACAAAAATTAACCTTTGAATAAAGTGATATGTCATCCCTTGGCTCTATTTATAATATTTTTTTGTAAATTGAAGTTTTCATTACATGACACAAAGTGAAATATATCCTCATAGATAATGGGTCAGGCTTGAATATTGTGTCTTTAAAGCTCATTAAGCATATCAAATATATAAAAGAAAATCTACAAATAAAAATAATCACTATTAAGGTATACGACAATGAAGAGTAGGAATCACAAGGCACAATCAGCTTGCCAATTATCATTGGGCCCTTGACCCATGATATACTATGCCATATGTTATACCTAGATTTATTTTATTCTAGGGTAGACCTTGGATTCATGAAATTTATGCAATCCCATCAACATTTTACCAATGTCTTAAGTTTTATCACTCAGGCATAGAGGTCACTATTAATGAAGATTTTTAATCTTATAAATATTACAAACATTTGGAAGCCAAGTATGAAAGTTATAACTAGTGCTTTGGCCTAGATCTAGTTACCAAAAAGGAAAAAGGAAAAGAAATAATTGTTGACTTATAAAAGGCTAATTGCATAAACCTAGATAGCCATAATTCATCTTCCCATATGCCACCTTATAAATTGTCTAATCATTTACCCATCTTGGCCAATGGCCCAAGAGAATATTTGACCCATGATACATCCACATTTCCAAGATTACACCCAAGTCTTCTAGAAGACCTAAAGCCAAATTACCTTGTTTAGAATGGCAATGAAAGGGAAAGGTTATATTGCATAGTCTATCTCCTATCATTTTCACACCAAACACTGACCAAGAACATGACCCACTTGTAAATGATGAATCCTAGTTATATAATGACAAATTAGCTTATTGTTACAAAAATGCCAAATATCCCATTCATAATAGGATTATCGATAATCAAGTCTATGAATGAGGAGGCCTCAGGACAAATCAACACAAAACTCTTTATCTAATTTTGATAACAAGGTACAAAGAAACCTATGGTCTCAAATTTAAACTACCTGGTGTTGAGCCCACATATCATATTTGAGTTATAAAGACAACAACTAGTGAAGACTATTGATAATGAAGTAGAGTCTGATCATAGCCTTTATAAAGACTTTATTGATACCAATTTGTTTGAAACCCATATTATTTGTATCATTATCCTAGTTATTTATAATAATATGCTTCTTTTATATCATCCTCAACTTATATCTTGGGACCAATAGGAATCCATAGTATCTGTAGATGATTTTGAAAATGATGAGGCCTTTTACAATTGTTTAGACCTAAGAGACAATGCTATGTAGGAGACTAGAGAGAAGGGTTCTCAATTAAATTGAATCATGCAACCTATTTTATAGAATGAGTGAACACCATTACCCACAAAAAAATAAATAAAACATTGAGGTACCAAAGTGAAAACCTCTTTAAGGCACTTTTGGACCATGGTAGAAGTAAAAATAAAGCCTAGTCTTTTATTGAAAACCTATTTCAAGTAATATTAGATGGGGGTGTTCACCTTTCCCCTAATGAAGCTCAGGAGACCACCAACGATAAACTTATTTTTGGGGTTTGAGTTTAGTTCTACTAAATAATATGCATTTGATTAAATTATTAAAGTGTTTCTAACTATGTTTGTAACATGGCCATCCCTACCATTAGGAGATTTAGATTCATCTTGTTTAGGATAACTTAAAGAGCAGTCCAAATAAAAAACTTTACAGTTACATGCCAATTTAAAACATTACCTCTATAAGATGGTTTGAATTTCCTCATAGAAGACACTATAAAAGTCAACATTTGAACTCCAAATGTCCTAAAATGGATATAATTAGGCATGCCCCTCACTGAGGAGGAACATTAAATCTTTACAACCCTTTTGAGGGAATTTGTTGACATATTTTCTTGGGCCTATTTAGACATGCCAGGTTTAGACCTCACCTTGGTTTTACACCACCTTATTATACATCCTATTTCCAAATCTATGAAGCAAAAATTATGCAAGATTCATCCTCACATTACTATGTTAGTAAAGAAAGAGTTGGAACAAATTTTAGAAGTGAGATGTATTTGACCAATTGACTACTCGGAGTGTATCTTAAATGTTGTGCTAGTTATCAAAAATCCAAAAACAATCATAATTTGCATTGATTTTAGAGATATAATAAGGCCTACCCTAAGGATGACTTTCCTCTACCAAACATTGACATGATAGTGGAATCCACAATGGGTTATGAAATATTTCACTTATGGATGGATTTTCAAGATACAACTAGATCTAAATTACACCAAAAGACCAACATAAAATATCATTCACCTCTCCATGGGAAAGATTTTTTTATCAAGTTATGCCATTTGGTCTCAAGAATGCTAGGGACAAATACCAAAGAGCCATGACTATCATATTTCATGATATGATGCATGACATTGTTGAAGACTAGGGCTGATCATTCAGTCTCACTCCAAAAAATATTTGAGAGATTGTGTGAATATAAGGTTAGACTCAATAGTAAGAAGTGCATTTTGGTGTTACTTTAGGAAAAAATTTCGTCTTCATCATCTCGCATAGAGGCATTAAAGTCGATCCTATCAAAGTACAATCCATTACAGAGATTTCACCACATTTTAATTTGAAGTAGCTCCATAGCTTGCAGGGTAAGATTTAATCTATTAGTCAATTCATTTCATAATTAGATAAAAAATTCCATCCATTTACACACTTACTGAAGAAGCATGTCACATTTTATTGGGCTAATTAATGCCATAAATCCTTCTAGTACCTCAAGGAATATCTTGAAAATTCACCTATTTTGTTTCCACCTATGCCAAGAAAATCATTCCTACTATACTTGTCTTCAACTAAGAAATCCCTTGGGCCACTTATGGTTAATCATGATAATAATGGAAAAAAAACATGGCATGTACTATTTAGGCCATAAACTGGTCATGTATAAACACATTTATATGCCCATAAAAAAAGATATCTAGTTATGGTCTTTACAGCATTGAAATTATGACATTATATGTTAAATAGTAAGACCATATTTATTTCCAAATTATATCCACTCAAGTATTTACTATCTAAAATATATTTACAGGGTCATATGGCCAAATGGATCATGCTTCTGAGTGAGTTTTAGATAGAATACATCAACTAGAAAGTCATCAAGGGACAAATACTTGTAGATCAACTTGTTGAATCTCCCTTTGCAGATATAAAACCACTAACCTTTCAATTCCAAAATGAGTCCATTATGACCCTCACTTAAGCACCAACTAAGGAGTGACATTGGAAGCTATACTTTTATAGATCATTCACATCACATAGATTGGGCTAGGCTTATTATTTATTAAACCATAGGGGGATTTTACCCATAAATCATTTTGTATTAGCTTTACTTATAAGAACAACATATCTAAATATGAATCAATCATTACAGGGACTCACCAAGTAGTATAATGGAATATTAAACATCTAAAGGTTTATGGTGATTATCAATTAATCATAAATCATGTTACAGACCACTTTCAGACCAAAGATGATAATCTCATGCTATACAAGGCAATGGTCAACACTCTCAAAATAATAGATTGCCAACATAAAATTTGAACACATAGCAAGGGCCAATAATATAATAATGAATTACATATCCACCATTTAATCTTTGATTAATCACACCAACAAGGAAAAATAATATCAATTCTTTATTGAAAATATTTTAGTGCTTGCTCATGAACCTTCAACCATCGTAATGATCTATGATATTATTGGTCCTAACTCTATATGGTATTCAAACCTTTTTATCTACCTTCATGACCACATTATTCCACTTTACCCTTTACACAAACAACAAAATGACTTTATCCACCAAGCCTCATGATATACCTTACATGGACCAACCCTTTACCACCATAGTTTTAATGGAACTCTGATTCATTGTTTAAATTTGGTAGAATAAACATTAGAATTATAGGAATTTCATGAAGGATTATGTGGATCCCATATAAGTAGGGCCATCCTAGTAAAAAACCTCCTACATATCAAGTACTATTGGCCAATTATGGATGCAAATGCAACTATTTACATTAAAAGGTGTGACAAATGTCAAAGGCATGCCAATATGATTCATGCCCTATCCAAGACACTAAAACCAATGATTATTCCATGGTTATTTACAACATTGGGGTTCAATCTCATTGGGAAGATTAAGCCTTCCTCATTTGATGGCCATGAACACATCCTTACTACTATTGAATATTTCACTAAGTGGGTTGAATTTATACCCCTCACTTAAATGACTAGAAAATAAATTTCCAAATTCATCTTTAACCATATCATATACCTTTTTGGTATCCCCTCTACCATTATATATCATAATGGTGACTCATTAGAGGACAAATATGTCAAAACAATGTGTGTTGAGTATAACATTACTCAACATTTTTATACTCCATATTACCCACAAGGTAATGGCCAAACTGAAGCATCCAACAAAACCATTGTCAACATCATTAAAAATATTTCAATGATTATATTCATGATTGATACCTCAAAATATTTTGTGCCCTCTAGTAGTAATACACTAATTACCATACCCCAATAGGAGCCATGCCATATTTCTTAGTTTATGGCACTGAGGCCATTCTTTCTATTGAGTTGAGTTACCTTCTCTACACATCTCATTGAAACATGTCTTGGATGATGAATATTACCAAGTAGCTCACCTATAATAACTAGATTTATTTTATGAGAAATTCATGGTCATTATCAACAACCTTCAATCATACTAGAACCGATTCCATGGCCACTATAACTAGCGGGTCAAACATAGATAATTTGAGCTTGGTGATCTTATGCTCAAAGAAAACCAATAGAATACCACTGTAAAAAAGAAGAATAAGGTCAAGTTCAAACCCAATTGGATAGGCCCATATATCATTATTTTAAATTATGTCTCTAGATCATACATGCTCATTACACTAGATGGGGATGAACTTGATAAGCCAATGAACATTATACACCTCAAGCATTACTTCTCTTGAGATACTTGAAAGTATTGTCTATTAGGCCCATTTCCATTAAACCATAATATCATGATATTATTTTTACCATACCCTATATCATTCTACCATACCTTTCTTGTCAACCAAAGTTGTTTTCACCCTCCCTACCCAACCCCTTTGACCTTGATTCCATTCCATTGTTTGTTCAAGCACTTTCAATGAATGGAGTCAGATAAAATTTCAATAGTAGATTCAATATTCTAGATAGAGGCCATATTTTGGACTCATATGATAGTTTTTTGGTAGTGGCATCCTTAATTTCTCGTTTCATTCCATTCTAAGTGTTCTTGATTATAACCACCTCTAGGCAAATAAGTGTCTCACATCATGCTACTAATTATAATTGTGTGTGGGTAAATTAGTATCATTAACCTATGCCATTATTTCCTAATTATAACTACCTATGGGGAAACTAGGGACAACACCATTATCATGCCTTGAATTCCCACCTTGCCATTTCTATGCTATATTGTGCCATTTACCTTATTTTCCTATTTTTGAGAAGCTTGCTACTACTTAGTTGGATTCATCCACTGTAAGGTGTAACCACAGTGACTTGAGGTCCTACCAAGACTATTTAGGTAGTTCTTGATTTATGGTGAGGTCAACTTAACCACCCTTTGCCATGCTCTTGCTATTTTGTGAATAATTCCAAGTTTGAACACTCTTGTCATTTTGTGAGTTGGATAGTTTAATATCTCTTCATCCTCATTGATTTATTTGAGATGATTATAAAATTTCTAAAACATTTGAAAATGATCTAGAAAATCCTAAAAAACACCAAATCAACCACTTCTTTGCCTTAAGGATTATGGGGCCCCTATCTATTTCATAATAAGCCACTTGTCATTTAGTTTACCCATCCTTATTGGCCTAACATCCCATGTTATCACCATTTTTCAAGATCATTCCAATATTCCTCTACGTCAATGATCATGTTTTATTGATCATTATTTTTCTTTTATCCCATTTCCTAGGAGAACTACATTTGTCTTGAATATATGTTAGACTTTGTGTCAATGGAATTATGTAGGCAATGTCCACTTGCTTAGTACATCTAGAGTTAGCTCGGCTACCCCTTATTTTTATTCTATTCCACCCCATTTTATTTGTTTTTATAAATGTATCTTATATCCTAGGGGTAATTTATGTCCTCTTATTCATGTATTTGTGTCATTTGCACTGACATTGTGATTAACCATTGTTTATAGTCATTCTATTTTGTTGATTGTTTTGTTCACTTTTTCTTTCTTCATTTTTATTTGTTTATTTGCCTTTTTTTGTTTTTCTGTTCTACCTTGACTTAGTATATTTGCATTCATTGGGTGATTCCTTGCACACTATAATTTAGTGCATCCATATTCATACATCACCATTATAATCATTGTTTTTATCATTGGTGCATTATTTTTATTATATATTTGATCATGTGTCAGTCCTTATGCATATTTTAGCTAAGTTCTCATGATATTTTATATCATGATACCTACCATCATGTGCTATGCAAAAATCAGCTTGAGAAATCTTACATGTAATATGACCGTAATACTCCTCCTTGGCACTTAAAAATTCTTGATCTACCCAATCATTTCCAACATATAGAGTAATTAAATCATGAAAGAATTTTAATCCTTGTTAGTTAGGATGTGCATATCCATATTAATAGGTTTCCCAAATTCAACTTTCTCCTCTGTATTAGCTTTCTCTTACTCTGTGAGTATAGATTTCGTATGTAAGTACCCTATTTAAATTTTACATATTACTCTCATCATTCTACCAATGATTCTAACTACTTTTGGGAAAATCATTGTGTATCATCCTACCCATAGATCCAATGATTATAACTACTTTTGGGTAAATAATTATGTTTTGATCTATCTAGAGGTTAATGATTATAACCACCTTTGGAAAAATCATTATCTCTCCTCTACCCAAATGGATGATAAGGATTATAATTGCCTATGGGAAAATCTTTATATTGCACATTTTCATTGTGATAATGATTATAACCACCTTTGGGCAAACCATTATATCTATCCACCAAACTAGGGCATGTTTTTATTATGTCAATGATTATAACCTCCTATGGGCAAATCATTTTTGTCCCTTTCATGATTATAACTACCTTTGGAAAAATCATTCTCTTATTACCCTTATCCTTTGGTTAATCATTATAAATGCCTATGGGGAAATCATTATACCATGCTATGTCAATGATTATAATCACTTTTGGGCAAATAATCCTTTTATATACCCAATAGGGGAATCTCACCATGCCACTGATTATAACCACATGTGGGAAAATCATTCTTTTCCACCCATTTTTTAGATTTTGGTCCCATCATTTCCTTCTTTTGAGGGACTAATCGCCAACCCTTTTTGTTGATCACTCCCTCGAGAGGGAATCCATAGATCATCCATTGTCATCGAATAATTAGGCATACATGACCTTTTAGTTTTTTTTAAAATATCTTACTGTGCTTATAGTTTTCAAAACCTTCCCAAATAGGGGCAAACTATAGACATCCAAATCTAGCTACAACTGGCTCGCAACTGGACTTTAGAATAATTCCTACTCTCCATTGCAAATTAAGTCTAAAAATAAATGAATGCCCCAAATTTATTTTCATATCATTTATCAAAGCTCAAAATCATCTTGAGGTATCCCTATTTGGGATACTAGCCAGTACATAATAATAACCTCTCATGAATTCATCCTTAATCACCTTGTAACCTAAAAATTATCAATTTAGCCTATAGAACTATTAATAAGGGAACTTTAATAAATATTAAAAGAGATAAAAGGATAATAAAAATCAATTAAAAAACTAAACAAGATTAAATGCTTACTTGAATTATCCATTTGCAATTAATGACTCTAAAAATAGAAATTTCAAAAATCAAAATATCAATCCTTTCATCATTGCCTTTATAAGTTGTCAAGCTCTTTGAAAATATCTTAAAATATCTAATTTGAGATCCATGCCTAGTAATTGAAAATCTTAATTACATGACACCTATTAACTAAACTATAGTTAGTCTCAAATCACCTAGGGTTAGTTTGAACCCATTCCATGATTAAACTCAACCTTAACTCACCTTGGGTGAGAGTTAATTCTTGAAGCTATAAATACAAGTCCATACCCATTTATTTTTAAGCTTGGATATTTTAGAGTTATTATGCATGATTCGATCCATAAGCTTCATGAAAGTAACGTTACCATGACCAAATATTAAGCTAAGCAATCAAATCCAAGGTGCCAAGAAAAGGTGAATCTAACAAAGCTCAATTGATAAATATTTCTCGATGCACAAGTCAAGAAAGCCATTTAAATCTCTAAGGAAGGTATAAGAAGGTGTTCTTTTATGTTCTTATTGTAATTTAATTTATGTGTTTATTCTCTAATCTCTCCCTAGTGTCTAGGCTAGATGTGTTAATATTTTATTGTGTTTATTTGAGTTTTATTTCTTGGACTAACACAAGACTAACTTTCCCTCTAAATATTCCTTATCCACACTAACCACTCCTTGATGTCAATTATACTTAAGATTAGTTCTAATATGGTCTAAAATCAACACAACAACACTATAATAATTTTGACTAAGGTAAATAGGGATAAATTGGTCAAAATTTAGGCATGGTCACCTTAATTGAATTTAAATTTATATGATAGTGGTGTGCATGGGGAAACATAGATTGTATTAGTGACACATGCACACCCAACCACGCCTCTATGTTGATTTTACTTACAATTAGGTCCATTATAATAAAAATTTGGAAAAAAAACACTATATCAACTTATGACCAAGATAAATGCAAATAATTTTAGACAAATTTGTGCACAACCACACCATTTATCTTCAAATTCAAGCAAAAAATGTGTGATTGTGGAAAAGTAAGTCTCATTGTAAAAATTTAACATCTAAACACCAATTTATGCTTATTTTATTTATGATTAGCTCCATTATTGAAAAAGTGACACAACAACACTATATCCACTTGTGACCATGGAAATGTGAACAATTTATGGCACATGTATGTGTGATCACCCTAATTACCTTAATATTTAAGAAAAAATAGTGTCTATTGACACTAAATCTGAATTATATATCACCTTAGTCTTGTAAATTTTTCAAAATATGGACCTTTATTATTCCTCTTAGTTTCTATAACTTTACCACTATTAAAAGGATTTCATATGCTATCTCTCTATGCTCATTGCTTAGCTCTTAATCTGACTAATGGTATTATAATGACCCAAGTCCTCTATCTTACCTAGAATGTTTTAAATCTATATATTTGTTGTCTCTGCAATTTCTAGACATGTGCCTATTTTTCAACTTCCCAAACACTTTCATCCTAATTAGATGCCAACATTGACTCAAGTGTCCTATTCCAATACAAGTATATAATACCATAAAGTTATCCAATTTTTAAATGAAATGTATCCCTATGGTCAGCCTACATGTTTTAATATAATATATTATCAAAAAGGATATATATATATATATATATATATATATATATATATATATATATATATATATATATATATATATATATATATATATATATATATATATATATATATATATATATATATAATGTGTGTGTGTGTGTGTGATCAATCCTCATTTATTCCTCACCTAGAAACTTCATACCTCTCACAAGGCAAAGTACCAAAATCTTTCAATTAAAAATTCAAGTGAGAAAAGCTTCCCTATTTTCTCCTATATCTATATTAGTCATAGGGAGAACACACACACACACACACACACACACACACACACACACACACACACACATATATGAGTATGCCATGAGTCCTATTTTCCAAGTTACAAGCTAGGTCACTATTGTACTTATTTTGCACATATTTCACCCTTGTCCATGCATAAGCCAACACAGGGGATAACTAAACCAATCTGATTCCCTTTTCAAAGTAGTGTTTATATAGGTATCACCCACTAATATAAGGATCTTTGGTATTAGATCAATATTGTGAGCCCACTAACCAATTTTCCTAAGGTCACTATAAATATGGAGAGCTATAGTTTTAATTATTCAATTATAATGATAGTCTTTAAACCAAATATGAATTAACCAAAGTGAAAAAGATACATAACCCATAAAAATAACATTTAGGTAGTCACTTTAGACACCTAAAACTGGCCACAACATGATTTCAATTGGATGTCAAACTGATTCCTACCAATCATTGCAAATTAAGCCTAGGAATCACTAAACATCCCAAATTTGTTTGTGAATCATTCAACAAAGCTTAGAATCAAATTAAGGCATCCCTAATTAGGATATCATACTAAACGAAATAATAACCTCTCATAGATTCATCCCTAATCTTCTTGTAACATCAAAATATTTAATTTGTCCTATAAACCTATTAAGTAGGGCACTTGCACACTTAAATTAAATCTTGAAAATGCTAAATGGCTAATTATAATTAATTAAAAATATAACAAAAATTAAATGTATATTTGAATTATCCATTTTCAATTAATGAATAACTAAAAAAATAAATTTATAACTTCAAAATATCCTAGCCTTTCATTAGTACCTTTATGAGTTGTCAAGCTTTTTGAAAATATCCTAAAATATCTATTTTAGAGAGCCATTCCTAGTAATTACAAATAATAATTACTTAACAACTATTAACTCTACTGGGGTTATATTTGACTCATCTAGGTTAGGATTAAACCTATTCCAAGCCTTAACTCAACCCTAACTCACCTTGGGTGAGATTTAAATTCTTAGGCTACAAATACAAGGCCATGCCTTTTCATTTACAAGATTGGACATTGTAGAGTTATTATGCAAGATTTTTTCCATGAGACTCATATCAATAATTTTATAATTCCAAAATCTTAAGATAATCTATATCAAGCCACATCAAATCCAATGTTGCAAAGGAAAGAAAAAGCCAACCAACTTCATTTGTAAAAGATTTTTTTATGCACAAGCCGAATAAGTCACTCAACAAAGAATTTAGAGCCCCCAAGAAATTTAAAAGGATTTGTGTATTTTATGTTTTAGTGGTGATGTCATATAAATTTTGTTACTAAGCGCTCCCCAAGTTTTAGGTTAGGAGTGTAAGTATTAGTGTGTTTATTTGAAGTTTTATTGCTTGAACTAACACTATACTAACCTCCCTTCTTGGATTCCTATGATCATAAATGTCATACCTGATGGGATGTAAATAATTCCATACATGCAAGGGGATTAATATAAAACTCTTAGTTTTTCTAATGAATGCTTAAGAATTCAAAATTCAAGTTTTATCTTTGTTTTTCACGTAATTTTTTAGTGATACATAAATTACATAGAGACTGATGTTGATTCCCTCTAACTAAAGTCAATATTATCAAAACCAACATCAACCTTTGTGTACAGATCAAATCATGGAAAAAATGTGTTTAAATAAGTTTTTTTGTTTGTTTTCTAGTTTTAGTCTATTTTTATGAGCCTAAATCTTATTTTACTAACCATTTGCTTGGAAGATCTAGTGTTGTTTATCAGTTTTATGATAATTTTGCTGAACATATTTTTGTGAAAGGCCATATTATATTTTTATATATATTTTTAGTAAATTGACATTGATCTGTGTTGATTGAAATTAATCTTTTTGTGACCAATTGACATTAATTTCTATTGACTAACATTGATCCCTACATGGATCAACATTGATATTTGAGATAGAAAAATAGAGAAACCCAAGAGTAAATTTTGAAATATTGTTTTATCATTCACATTTGGGCTAAGTAGGCAAAAACATATAAAAATTGTAGGACCTAATATGTAAAAAGGAAAAAGTTTGAAAGTGGTTAAGTCTTGAACATTTTGTTTAGTGCCTAAAAAGAACTTAGTTATTTTTTATGCTTAGTTATTTGTGAATTTTCTTGAAAGTTTTTCAACTAATGCCAAGGGGCCAATTTTCATAAACATTTCACTTTGGTACAAAAAAATAAATGATTACACTTACATATATACTCTTAAGAGTGTTTGTTTTATGCTTGTTCTTTCAATTTTTTTTTACAAAATGATTGATGCATGTATCCTCTCCCCCATCCACTTTAAGGAACTCGAGTGACCAAAAGTGATATTTATTTGCCTTGGTTGATTTTAGTCCATAAAGAATGAAAATAATGATCTTTAAGGCCCTTTCCAAATCCATATGAGTTGGGTGATACAAATGAAACCATAAAGTCTTTTCACTTGTCTTTTAATTTCATGCATTTTAGCTTGTGAGTGGGAGTTTATCACCTTCTCATGAGTTATCTAGGGAAGCGTTGACCAAAAAATTCATCTCCTAGAATCATTTAAACCCCACTCCATGGTGGGTTATAAAAATTGAGGCTAACTTACTAGGACACTTGTTTAAGTAATTAAACAAGCTTCGTTAGTAAGATACGACCTCAAACCATAGAGGCAACTCAGAGATTGCACTACACTAATCAAGTGATATATGTAGTGGTTGTGAAAGGGACAAGACATTTTCATAACAATTTGATTGACACAAATATAAATGGTAGGATCATCTCTTGTGTTAACCACACTAGGGACCATCTAGAAATGTACAAAAATTGATAGATTAGAACAACCGCACTTGTCACAGACATATTATTGATGTAAGGTGAGTAGACCTAAGTTATTTGTCATAGTGAAAAATCTTGGGAGAAGAGGGAGCCTAAAAACCCTATTTTTCATGCAGATTTATTTTTGGATTAACACTTAAAATCCTCCTAAGAATGAGTATATTGATGGAATTTGACAGTACTACATAACCTTGTCAGTTTTAGGATCTAGGACATTACACTTAGGTTTTTTAATGTCATTTTATCCTTTATTACATGTTTTTTGAGTCTAAACTATTGGTTTGTTATACCACATCCAAATGAGTCTTGTGTATACATCACTCTATTATTTGAGGAGGCATTACACCATCCATTTGGAACCATACTTTTGCCTTATTATTTTGTCAAGTATTTATGTGTATGTCATTTAGTTGAAAAGGGTAATGTTACACTACCCAATTCATTTCAAAACTTGTGCCTTGGAGTCTGGAAGAAAACCATTGATTACATATTTAGAGTGTGATAACATCATTATGTTGCTTGAATCATTTCATATACTTATTTTCCTTATGTCCAAGATTCTAAAATTTGAAACCAAACCACGTGTGTCTTTTAAATCTTTACCTAGTGTCATTATGCCATTCAATTTTATTTAGCTTGTTGTTTGTTCAAAGAAGACTAGTTTTCCTAAGTTGAGTCTTTAATTAACCTTGACAAGATCAAATTCAAACATTGATTGATTTTTGTTTATGCCTTGTGTAATTTTGACCTAGACACCTTTCTTTCTCTTTTGGGTTATGTAACTTAGGTTAATTATTTACCCAATTCAATAACTATTATTTGTGCCTTTATTTGGGAGAAATAACCTATCTTCCATATTCCTTTTATTTCATGCCTTATACCAATTAACCAAGTTCATGTTTAATTCTGAATGCTTAATTTATGCCAAAGTGTTTCATATTTGTTAGATTAAATCATACCCTTATTTTTAGGTCTAGCTTTTGTGCATTTTCCAAAAGTCCTAGCATATGCCTGTTTTGAGCCTAGATTTTATGCTACATTTGGCCAAAAGACCTAGAAACTTTTGTTTTCTTAGATTATATTTGTTTTAAACACTTTGGACCTATATTTTGGCATTCTAGTTTTTTTTCATCCACTTGAACTTTTGTGTGAGATATTTAACGTTATATATCTGATGTTAGATTGTTTTGTAACAAATCTTTACATAAACCATTTTTTAGATACATCTCCATTATTTGACCAAGTTAGGCCAAGTTCAAAACATTTTTCCTTTTTTCATTGTTTTAATATTTTATAGAATAGACATTTTTATGAAACATTGATTATTGGATTTGAATGTCTCACTATACTCATAACAGAGCCATATACAATCTAGGATATGGTAATGTGGTTACCAAAGAAGACTTAGTTCAAGACCTTTATGGTGATGATGTATTTTATAAGATATATATTTATCCATCTTAAAACACTCAATTGGAACAACAAAGCCAATATCTTTTATCTCACTATTTTGTCAACATGCATCCATAATCAGAGCAGGACCAAGAAAAAATAGTGCAGTACCTAGCTAGCATACCATCAATTGTGGACCGAGTTCAACAACAACCATTCTATGTTATGATGCCATCATCCTATGATCCCTATTTATTTTATTGTCTCTTTCTTGTGAATAAGAATGAAGTTCTAATTAGAGATGAGAAGGTAGGGGCTAAGTTTCTAGTAGACTTCCCCCATGAAAATTTGCCAAATTTAGTTAGAGTGCCTTACAACAAGCCTTATAATCAAAACATTGAACATGCCTCTACTAACAATCCTCAAGGTCTAGTGTTAATGTCGTATTAGGACTCGCATATGTTTATCATAGGAAAAATCCTCATAGAGGAACACTTCATACAGATGCAGGTAGCATACCGAACCTATTTGAACTTAGCACATAATTTTAAAAACATGACCATGTCAAATGATCCTCTTATCAAGATAACTCCTTCAACATGAATATTAATTAAATTTATATGCTAAGATAGTTTGGGTATAGACACATTTATGTAGAGTAATTTAGTAGGAGATATGTTCAGTTTTCCTTCTATCAAAGAAGTGTCTACTACTTCTACATAGATGAATGATCCAAACATAATGGATAACACACAAGTATCATCCAATCTAGGTCAAAGTGGTGTAGCTACATAAAAAACTAGCCCACAATAAGAGCCTCTAGTTAACACCATGAGTGGTTCATAAATGTAGGGGCAAGAATGTCTACCTCATAATTGCAATAAAATACCTCTAATCTTTAACCAACAGCTTCTTCAAGTACACAACCACAAGGATTAAGTGGTCAAACAATGACCAATTCCTTTCCTCATAAAAACATGATGGATGTTATTCCATCACAATAGGTGATGACTAGCATTACACAATAATAGGCATAGCCCAATTTCCCAATGTAGTAGAGGTAATATTCTACCACCTCAATAAGGGAACTAATGGTCTACCTTGTCATATAGTGACTAGTGTACCTCTTCAGTTGTAGACCAACATACCATTATAATCACAAACAATATCTAATAAATATTGTATGTCTATTGATTAATGACAAATATCAAACCTTCAATAAGCATCTAATTCACAACAAAGTTTCGCACAACCAAGATGTTCTATGTTATTAATCAGGAAGTAATTACCTTTGGCTTCAAAGGTGCCATAGATCTAATGAGAAGGCATCGCTTCATAACAAGTTCCCCTCATTTCTCCAAGTTTTACTAGTTGGTAACAAGTCCCTAATCAACCTTAGTAGGCATTTCTTAGCACTTCACCCATAATCATATCCTTCCATCCCAACCCTAATTCCCCCAAAATCAAGCCTATATACCAAATCTTAACTAGAATATTATACCATAATGCGTGCAATTTCAACAATCACATCCTAATCTATGAATGCATATTCCTGGTTAGTTCCTTAACCAAAACAACATTTCATAATAAATCATTCCTCTAATATACCCCAGTCAAAGTATCCCACTTTTTACCACTTAGCCTCTACCTCAAGCCAATGTTCCCTCTAGAATAAGAACTTTAGTAAATGAAATATGCAATTTCCACCATCCAAGTTGGGAAACAGATCAAGAAATTTAAGTTGGATGATATGTGTTCCTACCCATTCAACATGAAGTATCTAAAAATACCATTTCCTCTAGGGTACAAGCCACTAAAGTTTGACAAATACATGGGTAAAGGATACCCAAAATCCCATTTAATGGAATTCTTTGTTGTTTTCTAGACAATGGCTTATAATGACATATACCTTCTACTTTTATTTCCATAGAGTCTAGTAGGATAATATTTGGAGTGGTTCGTAAATTTTTTGAAGAACTCAATATCTAAATTTGATGATCTATCAGATAAGTTTATGGAAAAATTTTCCTACAATCTTGAACATGAGATTTCATTGGTATGTTTTACCCAAGCCAAATAGAAGGTTGGTGAATGCTTCATAAGTTATCTATAGAAATGGAGAGCAATTTCCATCTATTTCACTCATATTTTACCATACAAGTAATTAGCCACTGTGTTTACCAAGAATTCTCATAGTGAGATATCTTACCATCTAGATTTATAGTACATACCTTTAAGGAAATCATCAAAAAAGTTTTGTTGAGGGAAAAAATCCTTAGTAACAAAGGAATTATCAAGATTAACTCATCAAGCCAAAACCAAAATCAAAACTAAGGAAATAGTGAAATCAAAACCACAACCAAGTCCAAGCATAAACATCGGCACCAGCCTAGGTCAAAAATTATGAAAAGAATAAGAAGTTTAATTTCAATAAGAAAGTTGTTGTAAATATAGTAACTAATTCACGACATGTCCAAATGATGCAACCACCATCTGCTCAACCTCCACCAAAAATTCAAATTACTTCTCACCAACAAACACTTCAATAAGGGTAACCTTCAAAATAGCCTAAACTAATGCAATAACCTTTGCCTTTGCAAACCCATCCTCAAAGGCAAAATGATCCAACTCATCAATTTTCTAGTGACCTTGGAGAGCATATTGAAGCCATGTTTTACAAACTAGCCACCACTAATCTAATTAGTTAGCCTATATCGAAGCACTATACTAAGGTAATTCCTTATCTATATTGCTATAGACACAATGAATTTTGTGAATGTCATCGGATTAAAGGACATAATTTGTGCCTTTGTGTGTAGATGAAACATATTATTCAAAATATGTAGGAAAATGGGGAGATAACATTGGATAGTGGAGATTCTACATCCAATTAGAACTTGGGTATATATCAAAACCCTTTTCAATAACATAACAACAACCAACAACATCAACAAAGGCTAGAATAATAGCAACAATAATATTAATAGTTGAGATAACAATAATAAAACCAAGGTCAGTCGAATATATAAAACATAGGCTAGAATGATTCCAACAACTAATACACTTACCATGTAGTTGCATATCACTACAAAAAAGTTGTAGGCCATATTTTGAGAGGTCATATTTACACCATCTCCATCAATCTAAGACCAAGTGAAAACTAGAGAAGACCATTGCTAATCAATTCCAACCAACCAGCCTATGACAGTGATCCTTTATTAACTTGGGACCACATATAAGCATACCAACATGCAAGGATTACTACTTTTGGTCCTTATACTAATAACTCATCATTGACCTATGACCACATACAAGTACACTAGTAACTGAAACTTATCCTATGTAGTTCCCCTCCATCATCATTTGTTAGCATCAATGGTCTTATATCTAATCCTAATTGTGAAATCATAACTTAGTGTTTAAAGATTAACATACCAGGCCCATAGCCATCAACCACTACACCCATTCAACGCACTATTATAGCTAGGAACAAGCCATTTACCATTATACAGGATAAGAGTTTTGATATTGTGGAACAAGTACAAAAGACATCCACATAAATTTCCATTTTGGATGTTTTGCATATATATACCATCTATAAGAACATATTGACAAAGTTCCTTGGCCAATCCCAAGTACCTAATGACATATCCCTAGACAAATTCTAAGCTTTGGTTAGACATCTATCCCCAAGTCATCAATTATACATCGACCAAAGTGATATGTCATCCCTTGTCCCTCTTCATAATATCCATTATACATTTAAGTTGTCATCATAGCGAACAAAGTGAAGTGTGTCCTCATAGATAATGGATTGAGCTTAAATATTATGTATCTAAAGGTCATCAAGCTTCTTGGATGCACAATAGTCGATATATAGCTAGAAAATATCACTATCAAGGCCTATGACAATATAAAGCATGAATTATAAGGCACCCTCAACTTTCTAATTATCTTTGGGCCTTTGACCCATGATACACTATGCCATGTGTTAGACCTCAATTTATCATATAATTTGCTTTTGGGTAGACCTTAGATACATGAGATTTGTGCAATCTATTTAACATTGCACTAGTGTATCAAGTTATCTCATTATGTCATGGAAGTCACCATTCATGGATATTTTCAGCCCTACAAACATTGAAAGCATTTGGAGGCCGAGTATGAAATATATAACTACCATTTTGGCTTGAATCTAGTTCAAAAAAGGACAAAGGGAAAGAAATTCTTTTTTATTTTCTAGAGGCCAATTAATTTGACCCATATACCCTTGATCATCTTCATATATGATGCCTCCTAAAATGTCCAATCATTTCACCATCATAGAAAATGGATCAGGAGAATACTTGACCCATGATACATTTTGTATTTCCAAGATTCCATAGAACCCCAAGTCCTATGGAAGGCCTAAATCTAAACTAGCTTACATGGAATGGCACTGAAAGGGAAAAAGTAAACTACATATCCAACTCTTATCATTTTCACACTAGTCACTAGTGAATAATAAGACCCACTTATAGACGATGACTCATGGTTATACATGTGAAACTAGCCTATTTTTAAAAGAATTCCAAATACCCCATACCAAATAGGATCATGGAGAATCACACTTATGAAGGAGGAGGCCTTAGCCCAAATTAGCAAGGAATGCTTGAGCCAATTTCTGCCACTCGGTAAAAAATAACTTATGGTCTCAAATTTAAACTGCTTTGGGGTGACCCCACATACCTTATTCATGTTCTAACACCAACGACTAGTGATGATGATGTTGATAGTGAAGCAGAGTCTAATAATAGCCCTTATGAAGACCTAATCAATACCAATTTCTTTTTTACTCATGCCATTTGTACCCTTAGACTAGGTATTCATCATAATCTACTTCCTATATATGACCCTTAATTTATAACTTGGGACTAGTAAGAATCCATAGTGCCTACAGATGATTTTGAGAATGATGAGGCCTTTTGTGATTTTTTTGGATTAAGAGACAATGTTCTATTGAGAGACTACAAACATGGGTTCTCAATCAAGTTGGATCCTATAGCCTATTTTGGAGAATGAGTGAACACCCTTAGCCATAAAAAATTGAATAAAATATCAAGGTCCAAAAGTGAAAACTTTTATGAGGCACTTTTGAACTAGGGTAAAAGTAAAAATAAAAGTCAATATTTTGGTGAAAACTTGTTTTAGGCACCATTAGATGGGGGTGTTCAACCTTACTCAAACATAGCTCAGGAGACCACCAATGATGAACTTGTTTATGGGTCTGAGTTTAATTCTACTAAACAAGATGCCTTTGATTAAATCATTCAAGAGTTTCCAACTATGTTTATCACATGGCCATCCTTACCATTGGGAGATTCTAATTTGTCTTTCCAAGGGGAACTTGGAGAGCCAATCCAAATAGAAGACTTTACCATTGTAGGCCAATTATAATATGTTCTAACCATTATGGATGATGGTTCAATTCTTCTTGTAGAAGATACTATAATGGTCAACATCAGGACTCTAGATGACCTAAAATGAATCAAATTAGGCACATCCCTCACTAAGGAGGAACATGACATATTTACTTGGGCCTACTTTGACATACCTAGTTTGGACCCTAGCTTGTTTGTACACCACCTTATTATACATCCTAATGCTAAACCCATGAAATAGAAACTATGAAAAATGCATCCTCACATTACTATATTAGTAAAGAAAGAGTTTTAAAAACTCTTAAAAGTGAGATGTATTTAATCGATCAAGTACTCATAGTGGATCTTGAATATTGTGCTAGTCAACAAGAAGCTAGAAGGAATTAGAATCTACACTAATTTGAGAGATATAAATAAGGCCTTCCCCAAGAATGAATTTCCTTTACTAAAGATTGACATGATAGTTGAATCCATAAATAGGTACAAAATGCCTTTACTAATGGATGGATTATCATGATATAACTATATTTAGATTGCACTGAAAGACCAACATAGAACAGTATTCACCACTCCATGGGGAACATTCTATTATCAAGTTATGCCATTTGGTCTCAAAAATGTTGGGGACACATACCAAAAAGGCATGACCATTATATTTCATGATATGATGGATAACATTGTTAAAGACTAAATATATGACATATTGGGAAAATCAAAGATAGGGCCAATTATCTAGCTACACTATGAAGGATATTTGAAAGGCTGTGTGAGTACAATGTCAGACTTAATACTAATAAGTGTGTTTTTGGAGTCACTTGAGGTAAATTTCTTGGCTTCATTAAGTATCATATTCATTATGTATCATAAAGGCATTGAAGTCGATCCATCCAAAGTACAATCCATTATAGAGATGTTACCACCTTCTAATTTGAACCAACTTCATAGTTTATAGGGCAATATATAGTCTATTAGATGCTTCATTTCTCAGTTGGTGAATAAATGTCATGCATTTACACACTTATTGAATAAAGGTGTCAAATTTCAATGGGATGATGACTGCTAAAAAGCCTTATAGAACCTTAAATACTATCTTATAAATCCACCCATTTTTTTGCCACCAATGCCAGGAAAGTCATTTTTACTATATCTATCAGCCATAAATAAAGTCTTGGGGGCACTTCTAACACAACATGATGATGATGATGAAAAAGAACATGCCATGTAATATGTAAGATGTACATTGGTCATGTATGAGCATAATTATACACCCATTGAAAAATTCTATTTATCTATGCTCTTTATAGCTTAAAAATGATGACAATACATGTTATGCAACAAGACCATTATCATTTCAAAAGTAGATCTACTCAAGTATCTACTATACAATACAACTTTATAAGGCTCCATGGCCAAATGGATCATGCTTCCGAGTGAGTTTGAGATAAAATATATCAATCAGAAGGTGATCAAGGGACAAGTACTAGTAGATTAGCTTGTTGAAGCTTTCCTTATAGATATAAAACCACTAACATTGTTGTTCCCAGATGAGTCCATTATGACCATCATTGAAACACCTCTCCAAGAGCAACATTGGAAGGTGTATTTTGATGGATCATTCATAGCACATGGATTAGGGGCAGACCTTTTGTTTATTACACAATAAGGGGATCTAATCCTTAAATCATTTTGCATTAAATTTCTATATATTAATAATCTAGGCTCTTATAAGCCATGGTATCATCCAATATCTTCCAATCACGGATGAGTTGAGATTTGGCAAAAGAGAGAGAGGCTCCAAGGGAATAGTTTCATTTTTAATAAATATAAACATCAACAAACCCTTCAGATACAAGATAAAATCATCCATGCTGATTTCTTTGCCTTAGATAGGATGCATGTAGATATCTTACTAGGTGGTGCCTTTATAGACAGATACTCACCTTATGGTTCAACCAAAAAGAGTATCATGTTTACTATATAAAATGAAAGGCTTAGAATTCCTCACCTCATTTATGCCACTAAACAATTCCCTAGCTTAATGACTCAAATACCTGAGATAATAATCCCTGCTGAAATCCAAGATATAGCTGAAAAGATCAAGACCACTATCTGTTCAGATAACCCTCAACAATTTTAGTTAAAATCTATGCCTAAGATGGATATTAAAATCATTAAAGGTCAACATATGAATATTGGAAAAATGATCCCAATACCAGCATAGGATTATAACGATATGGAACTCCAGATCAAAGAACTGGAAAGTAATGGTTTTATTGAAAAATCAACTTCTCCTTAATGCTGTTATGTATTTATGGTCAACAAACATTCTGAGCAGAAGAGAGGAAAGAAAAGAATGGTCATCAATTACAAACCATTTAATGCCATTACACAGCCATTTCCATATCCTATTCCAGATAAAAGCTATTTGTTAGAGAAGGTAGCAACATGTAAATACTTCTCTCAGTTTGACTGTAAATCTGGCTTTTATCAAATCAGAGTCAAAGAAGCTGACAAAGAAAAGACAACATTTAGCTACCCTTTCAGCCATTTCCAGTGGATAGTGATGCCTTTCAATTTAATGAATGCCCCCACATTGTACCAGGCCCATATGGACAAAATATTTCAAGGCACTTCTAACTTTTTGTGTGTGTACATAGATGACATCTTAATTTTTAGTCATTCTCTTTCTAACCATTTTACTCATCTCTCCAGATTCTTTGAATTGGCACAAAATGCAGGAATTATTTTATCAAAGACAAAAATTTAGTTATGCAAAATTGAATGTAACTTCCTTGGAATGGTGATCCAAGATTCAAAACTACAAAGTCACATATCAAAGAAAAGGTCATCATTTTTCCAGACATTCTAGATAAACCCAAGCTCCAAGCCTTTTTGGAATTATTGAATTATCTAAATAGCTTTTATCCTAACTATGGTGAAGACATGTTTCTTCTTCAAGAACTTCTATAGAAAAAGAAATCTTTCAAATGGAAGGAAAAGCATACAACATCTATCCTCAAAATCAAATCCAAAGTAGGCTTGCTTCCTGATTTATATATTCCAAAATCTGATCAAATGATAGTTTATATTGATGCCTCTGACACTGCATGGGGAGGAGTACTTGTTTGTATACATAATAATAAATAATTTGTCTATGAATTCTCTAGTGGATTTTTTATTACTAATGTGCTAAAATGGATTTCTTTTGATAAATAAATCTATTTCGTAAAAAAGTGTTTAGAGAAGTTTATGTTAAAACTGTTACAGTTGCCCCATTTTGTTGTAAAAACTGATTGCACTAGATTTCTGACCTTTAGAGATAAAGATCATGGTCAGAAAGATGGTTGCAGTAAATATTGTAGATGGAAAGCTTTTTTCAATCAATTTAACTTCTCAGCAGAGCACATTAGAGGTACTGATAATATAACAATAGATTGGCTCAGTCAGAATCCACCTACTACACTAATGCACTAGCCCATTCCTAGCTTCAATCTAACCAAGATCTATAATCAAGGATTTGCATCTTTAAATATTATTGTCAAAGAATAAATCCTTTGTGAAGGGTTGCATCTAAGGTACACCCAAATATCGTATGTAGCAGGATAGGATTTGCAAATGTCTTTCGCAGTAACCATTCAAGCAAACCATCATCAGAACACTAGTGTGATCATAATCAAAAGATTAAACGGTGAATTCCTTTTTCACCAGTTCACTGAATTATTAAAGCATCACCTATGGACTTGGATAGTAAAAATCAGGTCCTTACACAATGAACACCTTTATAGATGGGTGGCAAGATACAGTCCTCACCATATACATGAAGAAGAAGATCATGAACAAGATACAGTTGTCTATACGATCATTGAAAGATAGCTAGAATGAGAATCTTACTTCTACATCAATCCTCACCATCATGCATGTGAAGCTGGACCTCACCATTGGCATCTTTCTAACACATTCTAGATAAGGTGTCTTTTTCAACCAATTAGTGAAAATGACCTGTTAATCGAAGTAGAAGCGATGTTGGACCCACAAGGCTAGATGTCCTCATCTAGCGCCTCCAACAGCATCTCACTGTAGCTTAACTTTTACGTTGTAAAGTATGATGGGACATGACACCACCTTGGCAAAGATTCCAGGCAGGACCTCCCAAAATATTATAAATAACCTCTCCTCCATAGAGTTTTCATCAAAAAAATTCTAAGCCTTCTATAGAAATTTTGTAGCCTTGTTTCAAGAGTATGTTCTTCTCTTGCCCTTTTCGAAGGATCCTGAGAATCAAAAACTAAAACAAGGATTTGTAAATTGTGTAATTTATTAATATAGTGAAGCTGTAGCCATTCATCCCTTGCCTACTATCACAAGTTTTCTACAAATATAGAAAGGGAGGAGACATCTACTGACGCTAAAATATTGGTTTTAGCATCAATAGACGTCTCCTTCCTTTCTATCTTTGTAGATAACTTGTGGCAATAGGCAAGGGCCAAATGGCTACAACTTCACTATATTAATAAATTACACAATTTACAAATCCTTTTTTTAGTTTCTAATTTTTAATATCCTTCGAAAAGGGAAAGAGAAGAGCATACTCTTAAAATAAGGCTACTAAATTTCTATAGAAGGATTAGGAATTTTTTGATGAAAACTCTATGGAGGAGAGGTTTATTTATAGTATTTTGTGAGGTCCTGCCTGGAATCTTTACCAAGGTGATGTCATGTCCCATCATACTTTACAGCATAAAAGTTAAGCTACAATGAGATGTTGTTGGAGGCACTAGATGAGGACGTTTGACCTTTTGGGTCCAACATTGTTTTTGCTTTAGTTAACAAGTCATTTTCACTGATTGGTTGGAAAAGACACCTTATCTGGAATGTCCTAGAAAGATGCCAATGGTGGGGTCCAACTTCACATGCATGATGGCAAGGATTGATGTAGAAGTAAGATTCCCATTCCAGCTATCTTATGATGATCGTATAGACAACTGTATCTTGTTCATGATCTTCTTCTTCATGTATACGGTGAGGACTGTATCTTTCCACCCATATGTAAAGGTTTTCATTCTATAAGGACCTAATTTTTACCATCCAAGTCCATAGGGGATGCTTTAATAATTTAGTGAACTAGTGAAAAAGGAATTCACTATTTAATCTTTCGATTATGATCACACCAGTGTTTTGATGATGGTTTACTTGAATGGTTGCTGTGAAATACATTTGCAAATCATGTCCTACTGCATACAATAACCAGGTGTACCTTAGATGCAACCGTTCATGAAGGATTTGTTCTTGGACAAGAATATTTAAAGATGCAAATCCTTGATTGTAGATCCTAGTTAGATTGAAGCCAGGAATGGGCTAGTGCATTAATGTAGCAGGTGGATTCTGATTGAGCCAATCTGTTGTTATATTATCAATACCTCTAATGTGCTCTACTGAGATGTTAAACTAATTGAGAAAAGCTTGCCATCTACAATATTTACCGCAACCATCTTTTTGACCATCATCTTTTCCTCTAAAGGTCATAAATCTAGTGCAATCAATTTTTACAACAAAATGGGGCAAGTGCAACAGTTTTAACATAAACTTCTCTAAACACTTTTTTACGGCATACATTTCTTTATCAAAAGAAATCCATTTTAGCACATCAATACTAAAAAATCCACTAGAGAATTCACAGACAAATTCTTTATTGTTATGTATATAAACAAGTACTCCTCCCTATGCAGTGTCAGAGGCATCAGTATAAACTATCATTAGTGTAGCAGGTGGATTCCAACTGAGCCAATCTACTATTATATTATCAATACCTATAATGTGCTCTACTGAGAAGTTAAACTGATTGAAAAAAGCTTGCCATCTACAATATTTATTGTGACCATCTTTTCGACCATGATCTTTTTCTCTAAAGGTCATAAATCTAGTGTAATCAATTTTTACAACAAAATGGGGCAAGTGTAACAGTTTTAATATAAACTTCTCTAAACACTTTTTTATGACATAGATTTCTTTATTAGAAGAAATCCATTTTAGCACATTAGTACTAAAAAATCCACTTGAGAATTCACAGACAAATTCTTTATTGTTATGTATACAAACAAGTATTCCTCCCTATGCAGTGTTGGAGGCATCAGTATAAACTATCATTCGATTAGATTTTGGAATATATAAATCAAGAAGTAAGCCTACTTTGGATTTGATTTTGTAGATAGCTACTATATGCTCTTCCTTCCATTTGAAAGCTTTCTTTTTCTAGAGAAGTTCTTGAAGAAGAAACCTGTCTTCACCAGAGTTAGGATAAAAGCTATTTAGATAATTCAATAATCCCAAAAAGGCTTGGAGCTTGGGTTTATCCAGAATGTCTGGAAAACTGATGACCTTTTCTTTGATATGTGGCTGAATTTGCAATTTTGAATCTTGGATCACCATTCCAAGGAAGTTACATTCAGTTTTGCATAACTAAATTTTTGTCTCTTATAAAATGATTCCTGCATTTTGTGCCAATTCAAAGAATCTGGAGAGATGAGTAAAATGGTCAGAAAGAGAATGACTATGTTGGAATAATGCATATTTAAGCTTACCTATGGTTAATAGGGTAAGTTATTTATTACCGAGGGTAAAATTTATTTACCTTGGTTAATTTATTTTATTGTTGAGAATTTCTCAACAATATATTTGTTCGTAGTATGAGAAAACAAATAGTTTGTTTTCTCTATTTTGTAATCATTACAAATAGTTTGTTAACATGAAACAAACTATTTGTATTATAAATACTTTGCATTATATGAGAAATTAACGAGAGATTATTGAGAATATACAGAGAAATTTGTGGATTACCACCTATTTTTTAGGTGTGACAAATTTATTTATTCTCTGGAAATATTTGCAGGTTATTTGTTGTGGGTTCTCTCTCCTGGATTGATCCTGTGGATCCTGTGTATCTCCTGCTCATTCTTTCATGGTATCAGAGCTTGGAGTTCCAGTTGAAGATCCTCTTCCCTACAATTTTCATCTTTTAACACATTCAAAAATATTATTTTATTGATGTGTTACAGATATTTTTAATTCTCTCAAATTCTGGTTCTTATTTACTAGTTTTTTTTTTGGAAAATTATGTACTTTATGCTCATTAAATGACCGTAAAGATTCCAAAAATCAGATTTTTTTTCATGAGGACGTAGGAAATCAAGTCAGGAATCCATTTCAATTTGAATTTTCGCATTTGGATCAGGACGTACAGCTCTTTCATTCAAAAATTTGCAGACTGGTCCCTGTTGGCAGACTGTTGGCAGACTGCAGTAACTGTCCGTTTTTCTGATGTGGCAGATCGTACGGTGGATTTTTTTTCAAATCTGAGACCTGTTAATGAAATCTGACTCTTATATCTTTCTATCCATATAAATTTTGACGAATTTGGATCATGCTGTACAACGTTTTGGAAGCCAACAACAGGAAATTAAAAACTGTTTTTTGCCTGCTGTATAGCCGTACGGATTTATCTTTTTTGAACACCTTATGCTGCATAAAATCCAAATTTGTAAATTCCATGTGATAGCAGACATCAAAATATTTAATTTCATGCTGATAAGGACGGATTTGGAGCAGGCCGTACAGTCCTTTTGACAGATCCAGTGGAGCCATTCTGCATTGCTGAAAGGTGTTTTTTTTCCTGAACTGTGTTTACAATTTTTCTCAAATATTTCTCTGACCACCACGCCTTGCTGGGAAAAGAGTTTATTTTTGATAAAGCCAAAAATTATTCAGCTGATATCTCACATGTGTGAGTCATTTTTGGCCTTTTTTTAATTAATTATTTTAATTTTTAGTGGTTTAAATGCAAATCTCTAGCTTTGAAAGTTCAAATTTGACTTTGCTAAAGCGGCTAGAGATATTTTGTTAAAAATTTGTAGGGAGGAGGTCTTGGGGTCAAATCCCCCTACATTTTTTTTGCATAAAAGCCATTTTTTAATTTTGTATAAGCCAAGGCTAAATTTTTTTCGTCGGGAGACGTTAAATTGTAACGGGAGGGGTGTTTTTTTTTTTTTTGAGGAAAAACAAATGTCTAGATTGTTCTTGTCAACTTCATCATCTTCTTCGGGAATGGAATCTCGATTGTTTGAACCTCTAAATTCTACAAATTACCATGTTTGGAAACCAAAAATGCAACAACTCCTTCAATCAAAGGGCTTATGGAGAATTTTTTCTGAAACGACACCTGCAGCATTCACCACTGAAAAAGACAAATATGCATATGGATGTAAGCAGGATGAGGCTCTTGGATTGATTTGCCTCAACGTATCAGATAATCTTCAATTTCACATTGCAGATGCTACTACGCCAAAAGAGGTATGGGAAAAATTTAAAAACCTATTTGGCAAAGTTAATGAGTTTAAAATTTTGCAATTAGATGCAGAATTGAGTACTCTCTCTCCATCAGATTTCCCTTCAATAGATGAATTCTTGGCAAAATTCAAATTTATAAGGTCACAGTTGAAAGCTGGTGACAAGGATAAAAGTGATCAGGAGTGCATTTTCATGATTTTGTCAAAGTTGAAAGGACCATATAGTGTTTTTTCCTCTGCTTTTTATACTATGATGGATACATTAGGTGATGAATTCAAATGGCCTTCCTTTGAAGTTTTTTGTGAAAGATTGACTAGGGAGCAAACAAAATTAATGGCCTTAGATGCTCTACCTGGTCCTAGTCATGCTCTAGTTGCTAATTCTTCTAAAGGAAAACCTTCACCTAAGTCTAAAAAGCAAGCACCTTCAAATAACCCTCCAGAGTCCACCACCCAATCACCTCATCATTCTAAATCTACTAAGACCAAAAAGTCCTTTAAGCAAAAGAAGAAAACATTTGGTCCATGTAATTTTTGTGGTGGTCCTAATCATGATGAAAGTAGATGTTTTAAGAAGATGGAAGCATTAGAGGCAGCGGTTAGACAACACAAAATTTCCATTCCGTCTCCATCTCCTTCTACTTCTGCAGGAAAAGGGAAAGCACTTTCAGCCAGGGCTATATCTTCATGTCAGGATCAGTGGATTTTTGACTCAGGTGCTTCTCACCATCTCACACATTCTAAAGATCTATTGTCTTCTCTTACAGATTGCAGTACATCACATATTGTTATGGGTAACTCCTCACAGATTGAAGTTTTGGGATCAGGTACTGTTGATAAACAGGATGGATGTTTTAACAATGTATTACTTGTACCCCAAATCTCTTCTAATCTTCTCTCTGTATATCAAATATGTAATTCTGGTACTGGTAAAACTGTGGAGTTTACTTCACATGATGTTGTAATAAGAGAATGTAATGATCCTAGTGAGATAGTTGCTACAGGTACAGCAGACCATACTGCAAGACTCTATACTTTTGATAAGTTTGAGTCTTTTATGTCTTCTGGTTCTTCACTTATAGCACATGGTAATAATCTCAGCAAATTGTGGCATGAGAGATTAGGACATTTGAGTTATGGATATATGCAACAAATGAGTACAAAACATCTTGTAAAAGGCCTTCCTAAGGTCTCTTGTATTGATGGGGTGTGTCCTGGTTGTCTAGTTGGTAAACAGCACCAGGATCCATTTCCAGTTGGTAAGGCCACACGTGCAAATGCACCCTTAGAGTTGGTTCATAGTGATTTGATGACTTTTCCAACTCGTTCTTTTTCAGGGGCTAAATATGCACTCACATTCATTGATGATTTCACTCGTAAAACTTGGGTATATTTTCTCAAGTTGAAAAGTGAAGTTTTTGAGACTTTTAAGGCCTTCAAAGCCTTTGTTGAAAAACAATCATCTCTTCCTCTTAAGAAGATACGCACTGACAATGGGGGGGAATATGACAGTAATGCTTTCTATGAATTTTGTATTGAGCATGGGATACAACATCAGTTCACTGTACCACACACTCCTCAACAAAATGGTGTAGCAGAGAGGAAGAATCGAACATTGAAAGAGATGGCTAATTGTATGATTCACTCTAAAAATTTGGGTCCACAATATTGGGCTGAAGCTATAAATTGTGCAAACTACATTCAAAACCGTATGCCTCACAAAGCTGTGCAAAATATGACACCAGAAGAAGCTTGGTCTGGGATCAAGCCTGATATTTCAGATTTTCGCATCTTTGGGAGTCAAGCATGGGCATTCATTCCTGATGACAAACGTAAAGCATTGGAGAAGAAAAGCCAACCACTCATTTTTGTTGGTTATTGTGAAGATGTAAAAGCCTACCGTCTTTTTGATCCTGTCACACATGATATGTTTTTTCGACGAGATGTTCAGGTTGATGAGTTACCCACTCCACAGGAGTGTACATCTAGTTCTTCTTCTCCCCCTCCTTCTTCTACTGAGGATAGTGAGGATTTGCTTTCTATTGTTGATGATGATGATGATGCACTTATTCAGCCACCACAACCATCTTCTTCACCACCTTTGCCTAAATGGGCAAAGAGCACTCTACATGCAGCTGGTTCTTTTATTGGTGATCCATCTGATTCTCATCGCACTCGCTCACAGACATCTGGTGTTGCTCTTTTGGGACAAGCTTGTACAGATGATCCAGTGTTGTTTTCTGAGGCTATTGGTATACCCGAGTGGGATGTTGCTATGTATGATGAGTATTCTTCATTAATGAAGAATGATACTTGGGATCTTGTCCCTCTTCCTAAGGGAAGAAAACTTGTAAAATGTAAATGGGTCTATAGGACAAAATATGCTGCAGATGGATCAGTAGATAAGTACAAAGCTAGATTAGTAGCTAAGGGTTTTTCACAGGTTGAAGGGGTTGATTACTCTGAGACCTTTGCCCCTGTAGCTAAGATGGATTCTATTCGGCTTGTACTCTCTCTTGCTGCTTCACATTCTTGGTCTATTTTTCAGATGGATGTGAAGAGTGCTTTCTTGCATGGTGATCTCCATGAGGAGATCTATATGGAGCAGCCTCCAGGATTTGTGCAGGACTCATCATTGGTTTGTAGACTCCGTCGTTCTCTTTATGGTCTCAAACAAGCTCCTAGAGCTTGGTATGAGAAGATGGATAGTTTTCTTTTGAGTTCTAGTTTTATTCGTTGTGAGTCGGATCACAATGTATACATCCTGAAGCAAGGTGAGGAGCTTGTCATTTTGGTTTTGTATGTTGATGATCTCATCCTCACTGGCAGTTTAGATTCCTTGATACATGACATCAAGGACAAGTTGGCAGATAGGTTTGATATGACAGATCTGGGACTTCTACATTATTTTCTTGGTCTTCAAGTTTTTCAATCTTCTAAGGGCATTTCTATTGGACAACAGAAGTATGCGACAGATCTTCTTCATCGATTTGGAATGGTTGATTGTAAGCCTGCACCCACTCCATATCAGTCAGGTATTGTGTTGTCTGCCACTTGTATGACTCCTCTTGTTGATTCCACTTTGTATCGGCAACTTGTAGGTAGTCTTTTATACCTGACTCATACCCGTCCTGACATCACATTTGCTGTGAACCTTGTCTCTCGGTTCTCACATGAGCCTCATGAGAGTCATTGGCAAGCAGCCAAGCGTATTTTGCGCTACATTCGGGGCACCACTCACTTTGGTATACATTACACACCACAGAGTTCTACACAGCTTGTTGGATACACTGACTCTGATTGGGCTGGTGATGTTGACACTCGCAAGTCCACTTGTGGATTTGTTTTCACACTTGGTTCAGGTCCAGTTGCTTGGGCATGCAAAAAGCAGACTGCTATTGCATTGTCCTCTACTGAGGCTGAGTATCGAGGTGCTGTCAAAGCTAGTCAGGAGATACTTTGGCTTCGACAGTTGCTTGGAGAGTTTGGCTTCACACAGCAGGGTCCTACTACTCTTTGGTGTGATAACCAAAGTGCGATTGCTATTTCACGCAATCCTGTTGAGCATCAGCGGATAAAACACATTGAGATTCACATGCACTTCATTCGACATCTTATTCAGGATGGAGTTCTTTCTTTGGAGTTTGTGCCTACAGCTGAGCAGATTGCAGACATCTTCACTAAACCTTTGGCTTCTCCTCGTTATCTTCAGTTGCGAGCGATGCTTGGGGTGAAGGAAGTTGTCCTTGGGGGGGATTTCCCATGAAGTCCTTCCTTCCTTTATTTTTCATATATTTTGATTGGTTTGTACATGGGTACCTTATCAGGCCTAGTAGCCGGGACCCATCCTTGTTTGTCATTCTCCCTATGTTTCGCTTAAGGGAGGGTGTTGGAATAATGCATATTTAAGCTTACCTATGGTTAATAGGGTAAGTTATTTATTACCGAGGGTAAAATTTATTTACCTTGGTTAATTTATTTTATTGTTGAGAATTTCTCAACAATATATTTGTTCGTAGTATGAGAAAACAAATAGTTTGTTTTCTCTATTTTGTAATCATTACAAATAGTTTGTTAACATGAAACAAACTATTTGTATTATAAATACTTTGCATTATATGAGAAATTAACGAGAGATTATTGAGAATATACAGAGAAATTTGTGGATTACCACCTATTTTTTAGGTGTGACAAATTTATTTATTCTCTGGAAATATTTGCAGGTTATTTGTTGTGGGTTCTCTCTCCTGGATTGATCCTGTGGATCCTGTGTATCTCCTGCTCATTCTTTCAGACTAAAAATTAGGATGTCATCTATGTACACATATAGAAAGTTAGAAGTGCCTTGAAATATTTTATCTATATGGGCTTGGTAGAATGTGGGGGCATTCATCAAATCAAAAGGCATCACTATCCATTGGAAATGGTTGAAAGGGCAGCTGAATGCTGTCTTTTCTCTATCAGCTTCTTTGACTCTGATTTGATAAAAGCTAGATTTACAGTAAAACTAAGAGAAGTATTTACATGTTGCTACCTTCTCCAACAAATAGCTTTTATCTGGAATAGGATATGGAAATGGCTGCATAATGGCATTTAATGGTCTGTAATTGATGACCATTCTTTTCTTTCCTCTCTTTTGCTCAGAATGTTTGTTGACCATAAATGCATAACAAAAGTAAGGAGAAGTTGATTTTTCAATAAAACCATTACTTTTCAGTTCTTTGATTTGGATTTCCATATTGTTATAATTGTGTGTTGGTATTGGGATCATTTTTTCCAATCTTCATATGTTTACCTTCAATAATTTTAATATCCATCTCAGGCATAGATTTTAACAAAAGTTGCTGAGGGTTATCAGAATAGATAGTGGTCTTGATATTTTCACCTATATCTTCGATTTCAGTAGGGATTATTATCGCAGGTATTTGAGTCATTGAGCTAGGGAATTATTCAGTGGCATAAATGAGGTGAGGAATTCTAAGCCTTTCATTTTCTATAGTAAACATGATACTCTTTATGGTTGAACCATAAGGTGAGTACCTATCTATAAAGGCACCACCTAGTAAAATATCTACAAGCATCCTATCTAGGGTAAAGAAATCAGCATGGAAGATTTTATCTTGTATCCAAAGGTTTTGGTGATGTGTATATTTATTGCAAATGAAACTATTCCCTTGGACATCTAGGCTCTTATAAGCCATGGTATCATCCAATATCTTCCAGTCATGGATGAGTTGAGATTTGGCAAAAGAGAGAGAGGCTCTTGTATCAATTTGGGCATCTACAAGTCTACCATTAATTTCAAGAGTAATAAACTTGACAAAATTTCCATTAATCATCTATGTTAAATAAGCTAGTTGTGGAATTTCTAAGGGAGGATTGCTTGTACATACCAATTCTTGTCTCCCTAGATATGAAACAAGAGGTTGTTCAAAGTAGATGTCCTCTGCTTCTTCTTCTTCTTGGAGATTAATGCATTTACCTAGACAGTAATCTTGATCTGAGTAGAAAGAACTTTCTACTTCTTCATCCTCTTCTTTTTCTTTTGTGGCCAGCAATATATCTCATTGTGGTTCTATCTTTGGTGCTGGGATTTATCTTGGAGCTTCTATGCTGGTGAATTTTTTCTTGATCCAAGAGGCACCTGGATTGAAAGAGCTTTGGAATTTCAAAGGAGGATGTTGAGGCCTTTGCAATGTTGGAGGTATTCAAGGCATTGAGGGTTGTCTCCCTCTAGTTGATCCTTCTCCTCTAGAGTATCCTCGTGTCCTTGGCCTTGTGTCTCGTTTTGGTACTTCATGGTGATGATGAGACCAAGCACCATGTGCTTCATATGACAGCTATGAATTATCATGGTGCTGAGGTCAGTACCATGGTCATTGCATTTTGGTGAGTAGTTGTTCCAAGTCATTAGCTAATGACTCGAGAGCATCTACATCTTCATTGTCTTAAGAATCTTCTTCGAGGAGATCATCTAGAATTGATTCATAGATGTCATCATGTAGGTAGAGATCTTCATCAGAGTCAATGATATCCCACCATGTTGCTGCATTGGAAGTAAAAATAGCTTTGATTGCAAGATTTTTGCAATGACACTGAGGAGTAATATGGCCAGGTTTGCGACAAATGTAGCAAATTGGTTGTTTGGATGGAGGACAGGCAGTATGATGTTTCTTGAGGAAATGGTGAGGAGGAGCATAGGAGTGCTTGCAAGGAAAAGAGTGATGCCAAAAAGAAAGATGCTTGCAATGTTGCTTCTATTTCTTATGAGACTGGATAAATGGCTGGTAGCCAAAAGGGGTTGTTTTAGGAAAAGCTAGAGCGATCTGGGAGGCTTGATGCTTGGTGAGATTTTGAATAGTTTTAGCCTCAAAGACTAAAAACATAACTTGTTGCTTAGAAAAATCAATCACATCAAAGAGAGAGAGAGGTCTTCGATGGCGAGACTCTTCATATCAATATAAGCAATTGCCTTATCAATAAGATTGTATGGTAAAACATGCATAAATTTGATCTTGATCTCTGTGGAATAAAAGCTCTTGCTTTCATATGCCAATTCTTTGAATTGTTTGGCAAAAGCATCAAATTGTTTTAAATCACAAAGAATGAGAATCTTACTTCTACATCAATCCTCACCATCATGCATGTGAAGCTAGACCCCACCATTGGCATCTTTCTAGCACATTCTAGATAAGGTGTCTTTTTTAACCAATTAGTGAAAATGACCTGTTAACTAAAGCGAAAGCAATGTTAGACCCACAAGGCCAGATGTCCTCATCCAGTGCCTCCAGCAACATCTCACTATATCTTAACTTTTATGCTGTAAAGTATGATGGGACATGACACTGCCTTGGCAAAGATTCTAGGCAGGACCTCCCAAAATACTATAAATAAACCTCTCCTCCATAGAGTTTTCATCAAAAAATTTCTAAGCATTCTATAGAAATTTAGTAGCCTTATTTCAAGAGTTTGCTCTTCTCTTGCCTTTTTCAAAGGATCCTAAGAATTAGAAACTAAAACAAGGATTTGTAAATTATTTAATTTATTAATACAGTGAAGTCATAGACATTTGGCCCTTACCTACTGCCGCATGTTTTATACAAAGATAGAAAAGGAGGAAACGTCTATTGATGCTAAAATATTGGCTATTCACCTAGACAGTAATCTTAATCTGAGTAGAAATAATTGTATACTTTTTCATCCTCTTTTTTTTCTTCTATGGGCAATAATATATCCCACTGTGGCTCTATCTTTGGTACTGGGATTTCTCTTGGAGCTTCTGTGCTGGTGAAATGTTCTTGATCCAAGAGGCTCTTAGCTTTAAAGAGCTCTAGAATTACAAAGGAGGATGTGGAGGCCTTTGCAATGTTGGAGGTATTCAAGGCATTGAAGGTTATCTCCCTCTAGTTGATCCTTATCCTCTGGAGTATCCTCGTTTCCTTGGCCTTGTGTCTCATTCTGGTACTTCATGGTGATGATGAGACCAAGCACCATGTACTTCATATGACAACTATGAATTATCATGGTGCTGAGGTCGATACCATTGTCGTTACATGTTGGTGAGCAGTTGTTCTAAGTCATCAGCTAATGACTCGAGAGCATCTACATCTTCATTGTCTTTGGAATCTTGTTTAGGGAGATCATCTAGAATTGGTTCATAGATGTCATCCTGTAGGTAGAGATCTTCATCAGAGTCAATGATATCCCACCACACTGCTGCATTGGAAGTAAAAATAGCTTTGACTGTAGGATTTTTGCAATGGTACTAAGGAGTAATATGGCTAGGTTTGCGACAAATGTAGTAAATTGGCTATTTGGATGAAGGATGGGAAGTATGATGTTTCTTGAGGAAATGGTGAGGAAGATCATAGGAGTAATTTCAAGGAAAAGAGCAACACCAAAAATAAAGATGCTTGCAATGTTGCTTCTATTGCTTGTGAGATTGGACAAATGGCCGGCAGTCAAAAGGGGCTATTTCAAGAAAAGCTAGAGCGATCTGGGAGGCTTGATGCTTGGTGAGCTTTTGAATAGTTTTAGCCTTAGAGACTAAACACATAGCTTGTTGCTTAGAAAAATCAATCACATCAAAGAGAGAGAAGTCTTTGATGGTGAGACTATTAAGATCAATATAACCAATTACCTTATCAATAAGATTGTATGGTAAAGCATGCAAAAATTTGATCTTGATCTTTGTGGAAGAAAACTCTTGCTTTCACATGCCAATTCTCTAAATTGTTTTGCAAAAGCATCAAATTGTTTTGCAAAAGCATCAAATTGTTTTAAATCACAAAGTTTCATTTTGAGAAGCCATTTCTTTGATTCCAATTCATGATTTGTGACTGGAGGTGCAAACTCATTAATGAGGAGAAGAAATAAAGTAGCTAGAGGATCAGGTTGATTATGGACTCTTACAAGCTATTTTGCTTCAGTCATGGAATCGCACCATTGGTTTACAATACCCCAAAAGAATTTAGAAGCAAAATTAGTAGTACTTGTTGGATCTAAATGAGAATTAATAGTCATAACTCTCATGGAGTTGCACCATGCTAAAATCTCATTTAAGGGATTTAACAAATCATCAATATTGAGGTACTAAGGTTATAATTGGACATGTGTCCTTTGCATGAGTGTAGTATTGGAGTGTCTTTTGCTAGGCTTAAAATTGGGACCGAGATCTACTCTATAAGTTAATTAGCTAACAGAGGATTTTGCCTATTGATCTTGTTTAGAAAGCCATTCAAGACTTTCATCTAAAGCTACTAACTTAGAATAAATGGAAGACAATTGACTTTGTATATATTTACAGAGGGTATTATTATTGTCTTCAAGAATAGTGAGTTTGTCTATAGTATTCCTAATAAATAAAACATCTATATAGAGATCATCAAAATTCTCTGACAAATGAGAGTTGAAATTTGAAGTATAATTCTTGTGTTTAAACTCATTAGAAGGTTCAATGTCTCCTTGATAAGTAGTAGAAAAATATTGTATTGTACCTGCAGGCTACTTATGGATTCCTTTATGAGGTGGCCACCTTCCACCTTTATACAAAGTTACTTTATTTTTTGTATAAAATTCTAAACTATCTTCTCTCAAAAGATTCATCATTATACAAGGTAATTGATCTTTTAGATCAAGTCCTTGGTTAATTTATTCATCTTAAATAAAAATATGACCTATTTTTATAGCTCTGCAAGAGGAAGAGGTTGATGGTCTGGAAGGAGAAAGACTAAAAGAATTTACAGACAAAGATCTGGGAAGAATATTAACAATTTTACCATCACTGTTATGTATTGAAGCTTGACCTTTCATTCTGGGGGAAACATTTTTCAACCAGTCAAGTTTCCAATCAGAAGGTATCACAACGGACTCTTTATGACCTTTTTGAAGTTGAACAGTACCACTAAGTCATCTAGCATATGGCAGATTTTCAAGGATCTTTGGGTGGTTCATATTAGTCATACTATATATGACAGAGATATTAATGGAGGCATACTTAAATTCACCAAACATATTCAAACCAAAAAGGGAGGTGAATAAACCTAAACAATCCAAAGAACAAAACTTAACTTCTTTACAGCCTTTGTTGCAGACTATGACAGAGAGGTTAGGACAAAACTCAAAATAAATGACTTCATCATTTAAATGGCCAAGACTTGATAATTAACAAGCATGTCTAAAGCTTACTTGGTGTCTATCACATAGTGCTAAGTATATTACAGGTTTAATATTGCCAGGAATCAATGGAGTTATATAGACTCTTATAAGACCAAAATGTACAAATTTTACATCTTCGTGTGACTTGATATAATTGATTTCAGGTTCAGGTAATAAAGATAGTAAATTTGTTTGGAAATTGGCTGAATACAAAGCACTTATTCTAGTGATTCATTAGGTAGTACATTAGAACATTCAACATCTCAAGGTTTATGGTAATTCTTAAGTGATTATCAATTAGGCTAAAAACCATTTTTAGACCAAAGATGACAATCTGGTATCATATAAGACCAAAGTAGATACTATCAAATAATAAGTTACTAATGTATAGATTGAACATATACCAAGGTCCAATAACAAAACAATAGATGCCATGGACACCATTGGCTCTTTGACCCATCATCAAGACAAGGTAAAATAATATCAATTCCTTATTGAAAACCTTCTTGTGCCAGATCATAAACTTTAACCATCATGATGATATATGATATTATTGGTCCTAAATCTATATGGTATTTAAACCTTTATGCCTATATTCATGACCACATTATGCCACTATAACTATCCTACAAACAATCCAAGTCCTTTCTTTACCATGATACACAATATACCTTACATGGACCAACCCTTTACCACCATAGTTTTGATGGAACTCTGCTTCATTGTTTAACTTTAGTAGAATCAAAATTAGAATTATAGGAAGTTAATGATGGAGTATGTGGATCCCACATAATAATATCCATCTTAGACAAAAATCTCCAATATACTAGGTATTATTAGCCAACTATGGATGGAGATGTAGCTGCATATGTTAAAATTATGACAAATGTCAAAGGCATGCCAATCTGATTTATGCCCTGACCAAGACTCTAAAAGAAACACTTACATTTTTGTTATTTTCCACATGGGGCCTTGATCTCATTAGGAATATTAACCCTACCTCATTCGATGGACATAAACACATCCTTGCCACTATTGAATATTTCATTAAGTGGGTTGAAGTTATACCCCTCACTTACATGATTGGAAAATAAATTTCCAAATTCATTTTCAACCATCTCATCTATCGGTATGATATCCTATCCAATATTATATCTAATAATGCTGGATAATTCAAGAACAATGATGTCAAATCACTTTGTGTTTGATACAAGATTACTCAAAAAAATTCTATGACATATTACCCACAAGGTAATGGCCAAACAAAATCAGCTAACAAAACCATTGTCAACATCCTTAAAAATGTTGTCAATGATGTCGGTCATAATTGACACCTCTAAATCTTCTAAGCCTTCTAGGTATATTGTACCAATTATCATACCCTATTAAGAGCCATTCCATATTCTCTTGTTTATGGCACTGAGGACATTCTTCCCATTGAGGTTGAGTTACCTTCTTTATGCATCTCTTTGAAACATGTCCTATATAATAAAAGTTACGGAATAGATCACCTATATGAGCTAGAGTTACTTGATGAAAAGTGCATGACCACAGTTAATGGCCACTACAATTAGCGGGTCAAACACAAAAAATTTGATCTTGGTGACTTTGTTCTTAAAGAAAAGCAATAGAATACCACAATCAAGAAGAAGTATAATGGCAAGTTCAAACCCATTTGGATAGGCCCATTCATCATTATTTCAAACTATGGTGTTGGAGCATATAGGTTCACTACACTAGATGGGGATGAACTTGATGATCTGATGAACACTATACACCTCAAGCATTACTTCACTTAAGAGACCTGAATTATTATCTATGAGACCCATTTTTATTGTACCATAATTTTAACATTTTTATTTGTACCATATTGTTCTATCATATGGTAATCTACCATACCTTTCCTATCGATCATGTTGTTTTCATCCTCCCTACCTAGTCCCTTTGACCTTGGTTTCATTCTATTAGTTCTATAGACACCTTTAGTGAGGGCATTCTGACCAAGTTTCAATAGTTGATTCAACATTTTAGATAAAGGACATATTTTGGTATAGTATGATAGTGGTTTGGTAGTTACATCCTTCATTTCTTTTTTCATTTTATACCAAGTGTTCTTGATTATAACCACCTTTGGGAAAATTAGTGTCTCACCTTCGTGATACTACATATAACTTCATATGGGTAAATTAGTATCATTGATCCATGCCATTGTTTTCTAATTATTACCACCTATGGTTAAACTAGGAACAACATCATTCATCATACCTTAAAGTAGCACCTTGCCATTTCTATGTCGTATTGTGCCATTTTCCTACTTTGCCTATTTCTTTGAGATTTTGATGCTACCTAGTTAAATTCTTCCATTGTAATGTGGAGATATAGTGATTTGAGGTCCCATTTTTTGACAATGTAGGTAACACTCGATTCACATTGAGGTCAACTTAGTCACCCCTTTGCCATTGTCTCTCCATTTTAAGAGCAGCCTAATACACATTCTTACCATTTTATGAGCTTGGACTATTTAGTATCTCATCATTATTGATTGATTTGAGATACTTAGAAAATTACAAAAACATTCAAAAAAGATCTAGAAAATCTTGCACATCAACCACTTCTTTGTCTTAAGGATTATAAGATCCCTAGCTATATCACAAGAAACTAATTGTCATTTAGTTTCCTATCCTTATTGGCCTTATATCTAATGCACTTTCCATTTTGCATACCCATTCTTCTATTCTTATACAATATTAATCATGTTTCTATTCTCATAATTTTCTTCTATCCCATATCTTGGGAGAACTACATTTGGCTTGAAGTTTTTGTTGGATATCACATACATGGAGCTATGTAGGAAGCATCCACTTGCCTAGTGCATCTAGAGTCATCTCGGCAACCCCCTTCCTTTTCTTCTATTCCCCCATTTTGTTTGTTTGTTTCATAATTTGCTATAACCTAGGAGCAATGTTTGTCATTTTGTTTGTTCTCTATTTGTTCTAACATTGTGATTAACCATTATTTGTTTTTATTCTATTTGTTTTGTATTTTTCTTTCTTTTATTCATGTTTTATTTTTATTTTTTTTTATTTGTTTATTTTTATGTTATGCCTTGATTCAGTATATGCACATTCATTGGGTGATCCCTTGCACATTATTCTTGAATCCATCCATTTTCATGCATTAACATTGTCATCATGGTTTTTATCATTGGTGAATTATTTTTGAATGTTTATTGAAATGTGTGTTAGTCCTTATGCATATTTATTCTATATTCTCATGGTGTTTTATATCATATTGCCTACTATCATATTTTATAAGAAAAATTATCTTAGGAAGTCTTACAAGAAATACAACCATGATATATCTCCTTGGCACCTAAAAAATTTGCAATCTACCCACCTCATTCCACATATAGACTAATTAAAAAATGTAATAATTGTAATCCTTACTAGTTAGGATGAGCATCTCCTTCCTAGAAGGTTATCCAAATTCATCTTTCTCCTTTGTACCAACTTACTATTACTCCATGACTATAGATTCAGGTCATAAGCCCCATTATCATTTTTTCCATCATCGAGATACCAATGATTATAACTGCTTATGGGAAAATCATTATATAACATCCCAATTATACCACTAATGATTTTAACCACCTCTTGGAAAATCATTATGTATCATTCCACCCATTAATCCAATGTTTATAACTAACTATGGGAAAATCGTTATCTTTCTTCTACCAAAATGGAGCATGTTTTCATTATGATAATGCTTATAACCTCCTTTGGGCAAACCATTATCTCTATCTACCCAATTGAGGCATGTTTTATCCTACCAATAATTATAACCACCAGTGGGAAAATCATTATTTTCCCTTTTATTGATTATAACTACCTTTGATAAAATTAATCTTTTATTACACTACACCTTTTTAAATTATTATAAAAGCCTTTGGGAAAACCATTACCCTTTTTGTGCCACATATGTCAATGATTATAACCTCCTATGGGAAAATCATCATGTTTTTCTGCCCAATTGGGGTAGCTCCATATGGTATTGATTATGACTACCTATGGGCAAATTAGTCTTTTCCACCCCATTTTATCATTTTGGTCCCATTATTTCCTCCTTTCGAGGGACTGAGCACTGACCCCTTTACTAAACACTCCCTCAAGGGGGCATATATAGCTCATCAATTGTCATTGAAGTCATAGGCATAAAGGATATTTTCATTCTTTGAGAAGAAATTACTATGACTATAGATTGCAACATCTTCTCAAATAGCGGAAATTTGTAGACACCTAAAATTAGCCACAATTGGATTTTGACTAAACTTCAAACCAATTCTTACCAACCATTACAAATTAGGCCTAGGAATCACTTAATATCCCAAATTTACTTGTGCATCATTCATCAAATCTTAGAATCACATTAAGACATCCCTAATTGGGGTATCCTACTTTATGCAACAATAAACTCTCACGGATTCATACCTAATCATCTTACGGTATCACAATAGTCAATTTATCATATATACTTATTAAGTGGGACACTTGCAAATTTAAATAAAATCTAATAAATGCTAAATGATTAATTAGAATTAATTAACAATCTAAACCAAATTAAATGCATAGTTGAATTATCCATGTGTAATTAATGAATAACATTAAGAATAAATTCAAAAATTCAAAATACCTTATCCTTTCATCATTGTCTTTATGTGTTGTCAATACCTTTGAAAATATCCTAAAATATCTGTTTTGAAGAGCCATGCCTAGTAATTATAAATCACAATTACTTGAAAACTATTAACACTACCAGGGTTATATTTGACTCACCTAGGTTAGGTTTGAACCCATTCTAAGACTTAACTCAACCCTAACTCACCTTGGGTGAGAGTTAAATCCTTAGGCTATTAATATAAGACCATGCCTCTTCATTTACAAGATTGGACATTATAGAGTTATTATGTATGATTTATTCCATAAGACTCATATAAATAGTGTTATAATGCCAAAATCTTAAGCCAAGTTACATTAAGCCACATCAAATCCAATAGTGTCAAGGAGAGAAGGAGCCAACAAGATTCATTTTCCAAATATTTATTGATGCACAAGCCGAGAAATCCACTCAACAAATAATTTGGAGCCCCCAAATAAGGTAAAATGATTTGTGTCTTTTATGTTTTAGTTGTGCTTTCATCTATATTTTATTACTAAGCTCACCCTAAGTTTTAGGATAGGAGTGTAGGTGTTAGTGTATTTTATTTGAGTTTATTTTACTTGAACTCACACTATACTAACCTCCCTTCTTGGATTCATATTATCACAGTCACATCTAGATTCAGGAGGTATTTTATAGTAGGTACATGCATCTTAGCTAAACACAAGTGGCAATGCAACCATCCTAGGTGGACCCAAGTGTTTGAGGTTAGATATGTCAAATTTATAGAATTAGAATACTAATAAAGAATCTAGATCTAGTTTATTTCCATCCCATTCCACATCAGATCTGCATGTGTATTGTAATTTAGCTAAGTACCATTATTTTCCATTTATTATAATATTAATAATTAGTTGTGCTTATTGTTTTTAGCATATCTTAGTATTTAAATTTAGAATATCAATTATCTAAATTTGTAATTAATTTCCCTATTGTACAAGTATTTTATCCTTATGTTGTTATAATAGAAACCCTCTTTTTATTCATCTAAATTTGGTATAGAGTTTTGAATTTTGATAATTTATTATTTTTAGTAAATATTAAAATACAAGCCAAATAGTGTACTTATTTTCTAATTAGTTTTAGTAAATGTGGTTTGGAATATGTTATTAATTAGCATTTTAAAGTATCAGTGACCAAATTTATGTGTCTATAAGTATATGAGTGATGCAGGACATACAAGTTACACATGACAACATAGATTTTAGACTTTCCTCTACCCATTGGCCATGTAGTTATTGTGTTTTTCCATAGGTTCAATTATCACATTTAATATTTTTATATGACCTTACCACCATGTTCAGCTACCTATATTGCTTACACATGGCTTTCTACTTACTCATATTTTAATAATGTTAGATGGATATGTGGCACTGATACATATGGATGGTTCATCCTAGTCCTTACTTATTTTATGAATAATTTATGTTGTTACTTTATTACATGATTAGTTACTCTATTAAATCAGGAATGCCCTATATATTGTACCTTAGCAATTTTTGTTGCAAATCTATATGTCCCTTCTATGCATAACTTGGCATTTTGTGTGAATTTAACTCTTGAGTTTGATGACACTTAGTGGTTCCATGATACATATCACATAATTTTAATGTGTACTCTTATTATGTTATCCTTATATTATGTGCATCATTGATACATCTATCTAGACATGAAACTTATATGTCTGGCATTACATACATTCCTTGATTGACATATACATTTATATGATTACATACTCTCCACATGTTCACATGATACTACATGATGTTATATTTATACATGACATGATATAATTAAATCTTATTTTGAGATGAAATAATTAAAAGAGACATCCCTCATCTAAAAAGGGGGCATTACAATGGGATTTTTATAGAGACATAAAAATCTATAAATGGACAATAATATTAGATTATATATATAATCATTTCATAATGGTTCAAATATTATATTGTTTAGTCATATGATATATATTGGCATATCAATACAAATTATAGAAGCATATGCACTTATTTTATAGAGACTTGAGTATAGATTCATACACATGTGGGTGTATATGCATGGGCATATATACATAATTTATATAAATAATAATTATAAATTTTCACATAAACACACATTTGATATAAATGGTTTCAAATTTAACATGTAGATACATGGAATCCTATATCATTTTCTACAAACTAGGGGGCATGATAATAGTTTATGCACATACATAGTTGTAAATTTTATAATTTAATGACACATGGTTATTGTTACACTAAAAATTTATAAAAATTGAGGTCTTGATGGGGTGTGAACAATGCTAATTCTCTTTTGATCATGTATTTATCCTTTCAATGAGAACACTTGAGTAAAACTATGTAATTAATATTGTGGTCATAATGTGGGTATGAATGTTGTTCATTATCTTTCGAGCATACAATTTTTTATTGTACATTGATTTAACTTAAAAAAAATTGAGTAAAACTATAAAATTTAATCTATAATCCATATGTAGTAGTGGTTTTAATTTTGGTTTATAAAAATCCATCATATGATTCCCTTTTCTATCCTAAGTAGTTATATTTGTTACTGCATTGTCAACTTCTCCCAACATGCATGAGGATTGGGGCATATTGTCTTCTCAATCCAAAGGCCTACATAGTTACAAATGTTTTTTCACCATCACTTCAAATCTCCATGTTATTCATCAGGGATGCACAAACTCTCCAATTATTCAATAAATAAGCACTATCTCCAAAAATTTGAAAGGGAAACATGGTACTTACCAAAACACTAGTGTACTCTTTTCTTACTCTTTATTATTGAATGACCTACACAATTGAATATTTATTCAAAAGACAATGTGTTATACAGACTTAGATACATTTATTTGTACTCTATAAATTACATTCCTATAATTAAAGGTGGCAATTTTAGATACTAAAAATTATGATTTGCTTCATTAAAATTAAATGTTTTACACAATTTTCTACATGACTTGAGCACACAAATATATTCATAACTTGTAATTATCTCACACCTATATTCTACCTTATGAGTTTGATCCTTTCATTCTAATTATTCACATGTAATAAACCCACTATCTACTCTAAACATAACTAATATCCTACACATACATTTCCAAATCCTTAATTCATTCTACCTATACAAAGTTTGGTACCATAATTTTTGTTCAATATTGACAATAAATAATGACTTTAATTTCTTGATACCAATGAGATCCTAACAATATAATAATTTTAAAATCATAAATTTCCTTAAGATCAACCCAAATACCTACCATGTCATTTATTTGATAAATTATCCAATTATACTCATATATACAAATCATGATATCATTTAGAAAATGTTCTTGGAACTTATTTGGTACACATTTATATCCTACTACACATTGGTAAAATACTCCATATTCTTCCAAAATTACAAATCTCTCATTGGGAGAAATCATAAACAAACTATAAAACATACCAAATCTAATTCAAATCAATCTTTATCAACTATTCTAACATACATATAATTAAGGAGTATAACTTCACAATCATACTTGGTGGGAGAACTATGTGTCACTTGATTACCCTTTTTAGAGTATTGGATACGTACGGAGTGGTAAATAATCAAATAAGGTTCATTGTGGTCAACTTAGCCTATTACACTTCCTTAATTTATTTTAGGTTTTTAGGCCTCATAAGCACACCTAGGTTTTTAAAGCCAAGGATACTAATTTGTAGAGTTGTGCACATCATCAGGGTTTGACATCTCACATAAAGATCTTGAAAATACATAAGAACATGACTGTATATTCACAATTCCTCTATTTTATAAAGGTCATTATCAACTAGCACAAATCAATATTAACTATCAATACTAACCAAAGTCTAGCAAAAATGATCTTGCATAGACAAAAACATAGTTATTGAACTAGACAAATCAAAGGCTTTCTTTAATTTTATTTACAACTCCAAAATACAATAATAGTCAAAACTTCAACTATAAAATCTAATTATTCATCAGGCTATGTTGTACTTACTATAGTTAGAGTATGCCAATTTTCCAATCATTAAAATTAGTTTCATTATTTTACATTTATAACAATGATTGAATGTTTTATTAATATATATATTATTATACTAGTTTCTATCCTATTAGGGTTTCTAAATAAAATAAGGTAAAACAATATGTATCCATACTAGCTAATTTTTTTTTTAAATTCTTAATAATAATCTAACATTTATCTATATAGAATTTTCTGTCAAAGATTAAAATAAGTGTGGATTAATTGAAATTAGTTTCATAATATTTATTGGATATGATACATATTATATTTAGCTACACTAGTATTCATTTTATTTATCTATGTATAATGAGTAATTTACTTTCTGTTTTAAGTGTGGGATTGAACTAGGGTACCTAGGAAAGCTCTCATTTAATTATAGATTTTCTAAAGCCTCCACCAATGTGGTATTAAAGATAATGTTAAACTCTTAGGAACATATTAGAGAGTATCTGAAAGTTGTAATAAAAATAGGAAAGGCCTGTAGTAGTTGTGAGAAGACATACAATATGGTTGTGATCCTGTAAGTGATCTGAAAGAGAGGGGAATTCAAGGATCATGACCTTAGGTTGGTATATGTCCAACTATGAAGTGTAAGTTTTATACAAAGGATTGTGAAAAGATAGTTAAAACAATAGGAAAGGAGTGTTAAGACAGAACCAAATCCTCTAAGGAGAAGATTAGAATAAATTTCAGAAATGAAGGTTGTAGGGATATTGAATGTGATGTTTGAAGATATGATAGAAGGAATGGATGCCCTTAATGAAAACAAGATAAGAGGCCATGCACATGAAAGAGATGACAATGACATTAAATAAGAAGAAAGAGTTTAAGTAGAGGTGAAGTAAGATGAAGGACCTAGAGAATAAGTGGATGTAGGTGAGATAAGGATAATTATACCTATCTCCAAGATTTGAATAGGGGAAAATATGGAGGTTCCATGCTTATTAGAGACTCTAGACCCTAAAAAATTATTTATAAGTTGACTGAGTTGGAAACTTACTATGAATATAATGAGATAGAGGATCCAAGCAGAGTGAAGGTAGAATAAACCAAGATGAAAATCCATGTCACTCTTTGGCAGAAAGATGTAAAATCTTATAAAAGGAGAAAAGGGAAGGAAAATTTCATAATATGGCATAGGATGGTGACAATGATGGAGGCCAATTTTTTACCAAATGATTATAGTATTTACATGGTAAAGATAGTTCATAAACTGAGGTAGATAGAGGTAAGTATGAAGAGTTAAATTGAATAATTTAACAATAATTACATTAGGTATTTTCAATATGATATGTATCATGAGAAGGTTATCAGGTAAGTTAATTCATTAAAGATGAATATATAGGATGAACTAGATATGGTAAGACTACAAACAATTGAGGAAACCTATCAGTATGTACTAAAGTCTAAAGAAAAGTTGTCAAGAAGATAATAAATCTATTATAGAGGTGGTTTTAGATTAACTAGGGGAGAACAAAAATAAATGTAGCTAGAGGTAACCTGATGGAGAGGCCAATACATATCAAAATCATAAAAAAATTCCATGAAGTAAGAGGATAAGTGTACCATGCAAGAGAGAGAGGTGGATTTAGAAGATACATAGGTAGAATATTTTTGGAAATTAATATAGGCATGTTCAAGCTAGACATTGGTAATGAGTGTCCACAAGAAATGAGAGGAGGATCAAAGAAAGACAATGTTATTATACATATATCCCAATATAACAAAGAGTTAATGGCTTTTTCAAATTATCCACATGAACCTAAATAGTGAGAAGAACTTATGATGAACAGGAGTTTACTAAAGTTTTAAAATAAGGAGAATGATCCCATTTAGAGGAAGACCATATGTAGAACTATATGCATGATAGGAGGTAAGTGTTGTAAGGTTATATTTATAGTTTACGCATTGATAATCTATTCTTAGTTAAAATGGTAGATAAACTAAGAGTGAAGAGAGAGGCTCATCTAAATGATTACAACATGTATTTGATACAAAAAGGTAATCAAATCTTGGTTGTTAAAAAATATATAGTAAGTTTCTAGATAGGTACTTATAGTAATGAGGTATGGTGGTACATCATATACATGGACATGTACCATGTTCTTTTAGGGATACCTTTGAAATTTGATAGAAGAGATATTCATGATGGTAGGTAAAAAACCTATGCCTCAAATAATAATGGTGTAAATAATATATTTGAAAAAAAAATACCAAATATAAACAAGAAGAAGACAATCCATAGACATTGCTAGTGATGGGAAAATATTAATATGGGAAGATAAACAATAAAATGTATGTTTCATTGTGATACCCAAGGCACTACAAGAAGGGATAACAAGTGATAACATTTATATACCTTTAGAGTTAAAAGGTTTGTTGAATGAGTTTGATGAATTTGTATCAAAGGAGATATTGAAATTTTGGCCACTAATAAAGATCATAACTCTTGATTTATATTTAATCCAAGAGCACACTTACCTAATAAGGTTCCCTATAGATTGATCCCTGCATAGATTAAGGCAGCCAACAAATAAGTGCAAGATATTTTTTAAATATGAATGATTAGAGGGATCCTTATTCCATGTGTAGTACATATTTTAATATTACCCAAGAAGAATGATTAATGTATAATCTACATAGATTCAAAAGAAATTAAAAATATAACCATAAAATATATGTTTGCATTAAATAAAATAGATGATCTCACGGATTTCATATTGAGATCCAAATACGTCAAAAATATTTATCTCAATAGTGGGTACACTCAAATGACGATAAGAGAGGGGAATGAATGGAAAATAGTATTTAATAACAAAAAAATTGTCAAATGAATGACTAGTAACTCCATTCAAGCTTACAAATTACCCTATCACATTTATACTGTTAATGAGTGAAGTGTTGAAATAATCTTAGGAAAATTTGTGATTTTTTACATTGATGTTATACTAATTTTGAATGACATTAGTGAAGAAAACATGTTAAAATTTAGGAAAGACATAAAAAGACTTAAAGAGAGTAAATTTCTAATTAATTTTAAGAAATATATCTTTATGATGGATACATTGGTATATTTGGGGTTTTTAATCTCCAACAAAGGGTTATAAATGGATTTAAAAAAGGTTAAAGTAGTTATGAAATGGAAAAAACCCAATAACATTTTTGAAGCCAAAATTTATCATCACATTAAAATATTTTAATTGAAGTTTATTAAAAAAAAAAGGGATATGTTCATCAATTAACAAAACCATGAGAAGAGATAAGATATAATTCAAATTTAGAAGAAAAATGTCATTGAAGAATATGCTTTATAATTAACTAAATTTTAAAAAAAGTATCATGAGGATTGTGATGTAAGTGGAACAACTATTTCATTAGTTCTCAGTCAAGTATGCATAAACATAAAATATTTAAAGGAGATTCTCAATGATGTGAAGAAGAAATATTATGTTTATGACAAAGAGATTAATGTTTTTTGGCAATCATTAAAGAAGTGGATGGATTACTTATTTCCTAAAAAAATGTGAAATATTTTATCATCATGTGTTATGGTCTATTAAAATCTAGGGTAAATCGAACCAAAACCATATGAAGTTGGTGGATATTCTTCAAAGTTACACTTTTATCCATACACATAGAAATGGGCAATCAAACAAGGTAGATGATGAATTGAGTATAAAAATGTTGCTGACTAAAATGAGATCTAGAGTTGTTGGTTTATATTCCATGGGGGATATGTACAAAGAGGATGTTGATCTCAAGGATGTTTGGAAAAGGTGTGTTGATCTCACTAACATGGAAATAATTCCATCATTAGACTATCTCATACAATGGATTAATATTTCAAAGACAATAAAATTTCATACTTCAAGGATCAATTAGGGATAACATAATAAAATGAAATCAAAGTGGTGGACTAGTTTGAACTTTTAGATCAAACAAGACTTTATCTCATCTGAATGAGAGGTTACTATTCAAAGATGGGAAGTGAAGTTAGAAAATTTGTGTAACCCTATAGATTTTGTCAGAATACCAAAGGATTCAAAACATGGGACTTTATTAGCCATTTCCAATACTTGAGAGACTGTGTAAAAATATAAACATGGACTTTGTACTTATATTAATACAAACTAGAAAGCTAATGATTAAAAAAAATGTTGACATATTATTTTAAAATGGAAAAAATTATAACTTTAAAAAGATAATCGGTGTCAAACAATTTTCTAATTTGATCTTCAAGGAAGTTGTTAGGGTCCATAGACTACTTAAGAGCAGAGTTTATTACTAAGACATAACTTTTGTGGGTTATTTTGTGAAAACCATCAGGGAAACTTGGAATATAATCTTGAATATCAGCTCTACATATCACCCACAAACTAATGTGTAGATTGAAGTTTTCCATAGAAGCTTAGATGAATTTTGAGATGTTTATTTGTTGAGAGACCTAAGTAAATGGAATTAGTGTTTCCACATGAATAAATTGAATACAATAATTATGTTAATATAAAAACATGTGAAACACATTATAAAATATGTATGGCCTAAACCCAATAGGTATTTCATAATTGAGATAACTTTTTTATATGATCAGTTGAAGAGTTTTGAAGGTGAATAGTTTTCTGAATACATGAAATACTTGCATAGAGAAGAAAAGGAAAATAATGTGAGTGTAAGATCCAAGTATATAAAAAAAATGATGATATTAATAGAAGAGTGATGGATTTATAAATTGGTGACTTAGTCCTTGCTCATCTCATAAAATAGAGATTATCAAGGAAGACCTACAATAACCTAAATTACAATAAGATCATGTTTTGCAAGATCATGATGTTTTTTTTTCCAAATACATTTGAAATATAGATATCAACAGAATTGCACATCTCTCAAATTCTCAAAGTTTAAGAAGTTTTAATCACCTAAAAGTGACACTTGAGTGCTAAGAGTTCTCCTTGAGACCACATATCCCTAATTTATCCATAGACCTATCCTAGGGTCTATTTTCACACTTATCTAGCCTTCGTGCATGCCACAAGCATCCCTAGTCATCCCTAAAGTAGTCTTAAAACCTCATTCTTGTATTGTGATCCTTCTTTCCTTAGGTTATACCACTTGGACACTAGCACCATAATAGGGATAGTAGCATCATATGGTGTTAGTGTCCAAATATTGGTGTTACTATCCATTCCCTCCTTTTTCCATAAATGAATATCTTTTCAAATATTAGACCTCTTAGGGTCTTCTTATACCTCTTTTAACACACATAAAGCACCAAAATGATATATATACATGAATTTTAACCTTATAACCACTAGAGGGAAACCATATGCAAATTACATATGTAAATCTAGAACAAGTTGTGCATAATTAAGGCTATCAATCCCTTTTCTACACTAATTCTACATGCTACCATATAAAAAAAATTTAAGCTTAGATTATTTATATTTATAGTATCAATCACATTCAAAGAACTAAATTAAACTATCATATTCATTTCATTTGTAATTACACCAACACTTAGGTGGGGATAACTGCATCAAGCTTGATCCCTCTTCGCAAGAAACTCTCATCATAATGGGGTGTTGAGGATGTACAACCTACCCCACTAACAAGCACACTTTTATACTTGTATCAACTATATGCCCTAGAAACATAGAGGATTAGGTTTTTCTCATAATATCAATCAAAAAGGCCATATACATGGTTTCAAAAGTCATGCACGTAGGAAAAAACCTTATAGATCCAAACACAAGTGCACCTAGAAGATCGAATTTCCCATATAGAGGATACTATCACCAAAATAGGGATAGTAACACCACATGGTGATACTATCTAGGAGGTGTTCTAACACCATGATATTTTTTGTGAGACTCATACTAGCCTCTACCTTAGTTTTTAGCCTCCAGATCATTTATCTTGATCATTTTCTAGTTAAGTTCTTATTTGCATTATTGATAAAAAGGTCAAATTAGTCAATTTTTTAATAAATTAGTGGTTGCATTTATTGCATGTATCTACCCTAATTTAATATACTTAGCTCTTTAACAATGTATGATTTACATTCACTAAGTCATAAAATGTTAAAATATTTGATGAACTCAACTTACTTTGAGCACATTATTCAAAACCCTAGTGCACCATTAGGGTTTTACCTTGTTATTTCTAAAGTATACTCAATTTTTATTTTTCATCCTATCATCATGATTATTGTGACAAATGACACTTTTTAATTTTTGGTATAAAGTTTTGTGGTTTGTTTATCATCATTATTACCTAACATTTGTATAAAAATATAGATGTATGTCACTCCTCTCATGGATCATGTAAGACCCCTAGATTATTTTACACATTGGTCCCGCCTTTTGTGAGTCACATTCTTCTGAGGATCATTTTTACATTCCTCACTTTGAATTACCTCTAGTTACTAATCAACAATAGATGACTCAAAAGACTCCTTTTCTTCTACCTCCACCTAGACCAGTTGATTATATTCAATCCCATCCTACCTCTACTACTCTCCCTTGGAAAATAATAGATCTTGTATTTTGATTTTTTACTATACAAAAATAAGGTCCCTCCTTAGACTATATAGGAACAATGTAATAAAACCATCCATCTCCATCCTAACACACTAAAATGGGACCTATAAATCAACACAGACCATTTGATATTATGGATCAGTTGAGAAACACACCAACTAAGATATCCATATTAGAATTACTTTTTTAGGCAACTATTTTCAAAGAAATTCTTTTTAAAAGATTTAATCATACATCTTTTCCTCATGATACAAGAAACAACTTAATTTACATCTATCATGAACACTATCAAGGACATTGAAGATGCTATATATTTTTATAATGAAGATTTTCCATCATAGTCAATTATTACTCAGAATTTATAAGTTTTATTCAAGCACAAACTAATACCACCACTATGAAATGAGTTATAATTGATAATGGTTCAAGACTTAACATGTACAACCTCACATTTATATATACTATGGTGTTTGATATAACATCTATTTAAAATACATATAAGAATATCAGAGGTTTTGATGACATTTTTAGATAGACATTAGATTCTATTCCATTGGATATTATGGTAGGGATAAAAAATCTACCTACATAGTTTCAAGTGATACCTAATCATTTTCAATACAACCTATTACTTGGGAGGCCTTGGATATATGATATGGATGTCTTACCCTCTGCCTTACATAGATGCATTAAATTTTTACATGATAGATACTTTTACACTTTCCCAATAGATAATCAAACATTCAAATATTGTATAGTCGTCAAGCCTACCACCCTGAGTACATCTTCAAATATGACACCTCATGCTATTATAGAGTCCCTACCTCACAAGATTCCTATTGAGTATATGCATACATATAAGGTTAGGGAATCCAACAAGATTATTCCTACACCTCTTCCACATCTTTCTACAAACACAATTAATTTCACCCATGTTGGAGGAGGAGATTCTCATAGTACATATATCCCCACCTAGGTAGAATGATGATATACTCATAGCACAATTACAATTACTTATTAACTCAAAAGTAGTATACATCCATAACTCTAATATAGATTCTCAAGCCGCCATAGAGGATAATCCAACACTTATTAATGTTGATGACAATATATGTGGATAAAATTCACACCAGTGGGCACAAGAGAGCAAAAAGATGATTCTAAGGAACTCATACCTTTTTATATACTTGTAACACCACTAGTTCATACTCCTATAGCTATAGTCTCACCTACATAGTTACAGTCAAAAAAAGATACCTCCATTCATTTAATATATATGGTTACATATATGGATATGGATGTAGTTATACAGATTCAAGTAGTGAGTTCACATGATAGATTGTACCATATTTTACATATATTACTTAATAGAGGATTGATGGTATTACCCATAATTTATCATAGATCCATCAACAAATTATTGTAGTATTAAGTTTAACCCTTTTATCATTTTCATAGACTTTCAGGACATGATACCAATGCATGTTTAATATTATAGCATATGTTGAATAATTTCAAGGATCAAGGCAGTTTTCAAATTATACAACCTCCACCTCCATCGATACAGGCAACATGAAAGAATCATCATCAACACATTCTCATGGAATGATCCATTAACTATCCAAATTTTTATTGCGTACATATACATCCCTCATGTGGCTATAGATGAGGATTTGAATCCTAATACTGACACTTTGAAATTTTTATAGCACTTAGGATACTATGAAAATGAGTTATAACATGTCATACAATGTTAGGACTACATTGGACATATCACACTACAAATTACATTTAGCCTCAAGGTGGATAACACATTACTCTTTATCATGAGCATGGGCACTCATCTACATGTTACATTTGGTAGTACATGGTTATAGGTGATGAATGCCATAGTTGATCAATGATATATATGTTTAACATTAATTTATGGACACATGGTCTACATTTTACATGATGGAAGAGCTGAGAACCACAACTTTCACACAGATAGTCCATGGTCTAATGTGATTTACATTGGGATTACATGAGAGGCATATTACATAGTAGACTAGTATGTTATTTAGATACACATGATCCAAACTAATTATAAGGATAAGGCTCCACTAATACATATAAAATGGTATGATGATTGTGATGATGAGAACTTATTTGAGTTTGGATAGATCCAATATCTAACATTGTAATGAAGAATGCCAAGTTTTAATCCATCAAATTAAGACACTTTATTCAATTGCATACAACTATATTTATAGAATAAATATCTCCTATAATAATAAGATCATCATCATCCTAATATCTAAAAAATCTCCTATATCACTCAACCTTATCCCTCAGTCTATTCTATTTCCCCTAAAACATTCTACGTGAGTTGTATTATCATCTCAATTACATCATTATTTTATTTGTTCATAATATAATATATTATGAACATTAACCTATGTGATTATTAATTCATGTAATAATCACTTACATTATTTTATTACTAACCTAAACATTATTGCTCACCACACTAACCCAGATAATCCTAATGGTTCCCCCTTAGTGCTAACATGGGGTGAGGAACTATAATTTGGATTTACAACAATCCAATTTAATTACCATTCAGAGCATTATTGTCATTTGGGTTGCTTCTTGCTCCTAAAAGTTCTCTTGGTGTGTATTACCCCCCTCAATGAAAAAGTGATATATATGTTAGTTTTAACTAAAAATTCATCCAATACAAATCATAGTGTTTTTTTATAGTTTTTAAAAAGACTTAAATCACTTTTACAAATTTGTCAAAAAACTCTACTTATATCACATTTACAAATTTTTAACTCTATATTTGTTCTAATATTCCTCCTTTTAAAAATTTGTCAAAATTTGACAATATACTTTATATCTCCCCTTACAAAAATATCATCAAAAATTATTTTATTTAAATATCCCTAGCCTTAATTGTCACATTTTTTTATAATTATTAAATAAATTTATGATAGATTAAACTATGTCAATGGATCTTAATCCATTGACCACTTTATATCTCTTTAACCATGTGGGATATCAAAAGCATCAAATAAAATATCCATTTAAAAACTATTATTTAAAATTTGGCAATGTTAAAAAAATTAAAGCTTTTACCCATATGCATTAGGGTAAGGTCCTAATAAATTGAGAGGCATTAAGGGAAGATAATGTTGCTTCCAAGAGAAGAAGATGAGGATACTATTTTGATAGATATGCATTGATGTTGGTATACTTCCATGGAGAATATTTTTAAGTGGAGATCACCATGCATAGGAACTAGGAAATCTAATATTTCAATAGGATTGAGAAGTTTGAAACTTAGTTGGGTAGACTCAACACCATGGTGAGATTTTATAAGTTAGTTTGACAGTTGAAAACCCATATACAATAGCACACTGAGCAAGATAAAACCATGGTCTGGTTGGATACTAAATTGAATATAATTCATTTTGTCAAAGATTCACTAATATCTATATCTTATTTTGCCATGAAACCAATTATGGTTGCCTTAAAATAGAATAGATGTTATACAAATGCAATCTGATGTTTTGGAGGAGATCGATGTGGTTAGATGACAATAAATAAAATCTATTTTGGAGGTGACAGGGGAAAATATTGTTGGAAGAGGCTCTCTCCATTTGCATGGATCACAACTTAGAATCCTTATTATAGTCAAGAGATAAGAGGACACATATTTGTTATGAATAAAATTGGAGAGCTTATTTGTTCTAAACCATATGCAAGATCTGTGGGCTAATATTTAAGATGGAGACTTCACCAGTTCTCTTTGGAGCCTCCATATATGAGAATATCAATCTTATTTAGAAGTTTTTGAACACATTATAGCCTTCCATTTTTTATATTTGATGCACACAGTCTCTCATGTAAAATAACAAATTTGAAAAATAATTTCAAAGCATAATAAAAAAAGATGCATGGCCTATGAGAATCTACTCTATATTTTGTTTTGAAATGAAGACTAAAAATTTGGATTGAAACACAATAAATAGAATGAACAAGGTGGAAAGGAAGAAGTATGAAAATGAATGGTAAATGTCACATATTTTTAAGTGGTTTGTACTTCAAATCTATTGACAACATGCAAGAATGGGTTGATGGAATACAATGTCTATTTCTCATGGCCTAAATAACATAGCCATCAAGCTAATTTAATGCATAAAATAATGAATGGAATGAAAGGTATACACAATTCCATGATAACTTGATCTGATACCAGATAATGAGCACAAAGTTTTAATTCATCAAATCAATACACTTTATTCAGTTACATATGGTTACATTTATATCATGAATGTCTCCTAAAACTAAGGAGATATTCATCATCTTAATCACTACAAAATCTCCTTAGATCACTCAACCTTATACCTAAATCTCTCCTATTTCCCCTAAAACATTTGACGTGATTTGTATTATCAACTCAATTACATTATTTTTTTATTTTCTCATAATATAATATATTATGATAATTAACCTATGTGATTATTACTTCTTTTAATAATCACTTACATTATTTTATTACTAACCTAAACACTATTGCTCAGCACAAATGTGATAACTAACCTATATAATCCTAACACATTGGATGAACTCCCACATGATCCACCATTTGATTATCCACGTCACATGGATATTCTCTTTGGTTTATAGAGACATTACACTTTGGTTTTACACTAAATTATTTATTTACAGTATTTACTTAGACATACTTTCCTTCTTTCTTTTTCCTTGTATATAGTTTCATTTTCATGTTTCTTGTACATAGCTTATATCCAAAAAATACAAAAATAATATAATATGTCAGAAACACAAAAACATTCAAATATTTTGTCAAAAACATAAAATTAAATATTATATGCATTACCATGTCTAAATTTATTATATTTTCAAGACACCACATATGATAACTATCTTATTATAATAAGATTTATCATAAATGCATGCTTCACTTGTTTTTGTAAAGTGCTTGCAGATTAATACAAGACTCATGTCCACTACACCGATCTAACTTTGATATTATCTACCCACTGGGGGAAAATACATCGATACATAGGTTCTTCATTTGATGTATTCACCCATTTGGGGTCACCCTATACACAACTTGGATTACCAAGTTACATCTTTCTATACTCTACATCATAGATTTAGCATTATTATATCTTGATATCAATCATGCTACACCTAATCAGATTTTTTGTCAGTTATCACTAATTTAGACTCAGTATGTGTACATCTTGAATCTTACATAGATTTGTATTACATGTTCATGCATACTTTCATTTCTATATTTCCTAGTTTATACTTGATTGTGTCTCTTTGATTATTCTATTTGAGGGCATTTGAGTATGCAATTGCTCTTTATCTATTTTCAACTTGTTATCACATTATGTATGATTTGCACATATGTCCATGTCCTTATATGTGCCTTCCCAATTATGTATGTAGACATTTAAACATGTCCTTTTATGTATATCTAATACAATTTGATTGTTGATTGTTATGTGTACATGTACATTTGAACATGTCTTTGTATGTATTATTTTCTCAAATTTAGTGACATGTACCCATGTTCATTCTATTATGGCCCCTTGGCCTAATTTGTTTTCTTCATATGTGTTTTATGTATGATTTATTATATGTGTTAGGGCCATGACACCTATCTCTTTCTTGTTACACATTCTAGTTTTATATTCTATTAGGTACTTCATGTATCTCCCCTTCCTAATTAGATACCATGATGGAAATAATGCCCCATCCCCCTAGGTAGCTACTTAGTTATTTCTCATATTTTATATTACATACATTTTTATATCTATATTGACAACCTTGTGAATGCTTGATATAACATACATCACACATTACAAATTTAGACTTAGATTATATTACATTCTAATGTTATTTATGCACATTATATTAGATTATTTTGTAGATATCATAAATTCTCTAGTTAACACACATCTTATAGATATTTTTATTTTGAGGATAATTATTTCATAGGTTCAACAACTCCCTTAAAAAGAAGGGCATTCATAGGGTTTTATCATAGTGATCAAGCTTCCATAATGTACTCAAAGTACATTTTTTAGCACACAAGATCACATTATAGAAATCAAACTTAAGTAAACATGTTGGAAAATAGTGACAAAAAGTTAGTACAGTTACACAAAATAAAGTAGTCAAACATTAGTCCCCAAATTGGGACACTAGAACCACATGGTGCTACTATATAAGATATGTTATTAGTATCTAATAGCCTTAGTTTAAAAAATATATAGATTGACCAAGAAATTACTATAGGTATAGTCTAGGTTACAGGTTTAATTATAGATTTAACTACTTTGGCTCAATTTAGCTTAGATTCATACCATTTTGCTTAGATTGGGGCATCATTTGTGACATGACCATTCCCATTTTCAACTTAGATACGTACATATAAATTATTACAACTCAATATAGAATCCATATGCTTAGATATCAAATTTGGGGAAATTTGCATGATACATTGTTTTCATTTACTCACTTACACACCAGTTGATCAGATGGAATGACAAATTCCATGCCATTATCAATAGTTTATACATCATATATCATATTATAAGTTACACACCAATTTAATTCCTTGCTCCAACTATCGTGGTTGTAATTTTTTAGTGGATGAGAGCCACCTAATTTACCTGAGTGGTCGTAGACTTGACATCTCTAGTTAGACATTTCTAGTTACGTCATGCAGTTTCAATTTCATATGCATCTACTACACATGGGTAGGAAATGATGGATTCATAGTCTACTTGAGTTCTTGAGCCACCTACATGAGAGGGTTGGACACACCATTAGTCTAATCTAAGTTATTCACAGGTCATGATCCACCAAGTAGGGGTGGGCAATGATGGAATCAAAACTAGATAGAGTTCTTGAGCCACCCACACATGAAGATTGAGCAAGTCATCAGATTAGTCCAATTTATTTATTGATTTATCACTATAAACATCCACACATAGATTATCACTAGGTTTATGTACTAGTTTGTGTACCCAATGAGGTTTATTCATTTATTTCCTCTATCTTACCCTTTTACTTAGTTTTATAAAATTTTACTTCTTTACTTAGTTTTGTCCTTACTTTTGATATATCTTAAGTAAGGACTAATAAATGCACATTTCATTTACAAGACACACAATGGATCATGCTTCAAATACTCAGATCTAGACTCATGGGATTCACATCTTAGTTAAGTCCATGTACACTAATTTTTCCTTTATCCTAATCATTTTACTTTGCTACTTTTATAGAATAAAGGGGGGATATAATCACTTAATAGTGACATTTGAGTGCTAAGAGTGATATTTGAGACTAGATATCCCTAACTTATCCCTAGACCTATTTTAGGGCCCATTTTAACACTTATCCAACCTTTGTATGGGCCATAGGCATCCCTAGTCATCCATAAAGTAGTAGGTATGATAGAATTCTTGATTATGGATCAATTCCTCCTATTCCCCTCCTTTTATAGGAAAAGAAAGATGGAAGTAGAAGGTTTCATAGGAGGTTGGGCTAATGATTTTGATACATCATGATGTGTTAACAATAGGTAAGGTAAACATATAAAATTATGTCATGTTATCTTGTACATAATTGGCATTGTGTTTGTCGAGATAGAGAAGGGGACTGGTCATCGATGGTCATGGTGACCATTGGTGATCATCAAAAATCAAGTTTATAAGGTTAAGTGGGGAAAGGGGTAGATTTGGTTAGTTGGTAAAATTTACCATGGTTAGGTTCAATTAGGGGTCAAAAGGTCAAATTGGTCCCAAGGGGGTCCTAAGGTGGTCTAAGGGTGTTTTGACATTGGGAACTATAGTGTGCATAATTATGGTATCTACATTTTACCCCTTTTTTGTTATGCAGTTTGTGTTAACAAGTTGTAAAATAAAACTAGATTATGGGTTAAAGGTTTGTTAACTTAAGTATGGGAGGAGGTGTTCCCCTAAAACTAGGAGTCAATGAGGTGAAATTGAATTGGGTGTGGGTTTGATAAGAAATTTATCATGAGTCATAAGGTTAGTGATAAAAGGTTGGGAATTTAAAGAATAAACATGCATAAAAAACGTGACTAAGTGTAATAGCCAAGATTGCACAAAGAATATGTTGCTATGGTTGTTAAAAAATAGGTTTGGTTGTAGAAAGATTGGTGATAAGGTAACTGGGTCACAACATTAGCCATATCTAATCAGGTTAGTCCTATCTAGTTTCCTAAATAGGGTTGGTTTTTTCATGGGCATCTAAGGTAGGAAGTGCTCCCATGAAAAACATAAATGATTTGGTGTGCACTAGGTGGTGTAAATTTAAATGTTCAACATGGAAAGGTTGGTTGCTATAATCAAAAAAGACAAAGGCAAGGTGATCACAAAATATACAATAGTTTGGGCCAAAATGATGAACATTAAAGTAGACATGGTCAAATGGTTGGTTGGTTGGTTGGAGAGGGTGTTCTCCAATAGTTCATGGTTGGTTTACAGAGACTAGGTTCTCTCTAAAGGTTGGTTTTAGTTTGGTAGAGAAGGGTCATCTCCAAAAAGGTGACACTAAGGTGTGAGTGCAAAAATGTTTTTAAAGGTGAGATCTTGACCGTTGATGGTTAGGGGTATCTACATCAACTGTCGATGGTCACCTTGACAGTTGATAGTCAAGGGGAACCCTAAAAGTTAAGAGTTTAATAGTGAAAAATAGAAGTCATTTTCACTATTTGATTTTTGACTCTCTGACTCTTATGCATTGGTGAATTTGGAATTTTGCATAAGAGTGTTGATGAGGTAGGGTCAATGGTTGATTGATTGATTGGGGTTTGATTTTTAGTGAGTTGGCCTAGCATGAGATTGAGGATGTAAGGTGAATGAAGACATGGCCGAGAGGTGGGAATTAGGATTCCTCCTTGATGATGGTCAAGGAATGAGGTAGGGGTGGTATTGAATTTATTAGATTAGTTGATTTTGGTTAGTTTGGTTGGATTTATGTTAGTTTATTTTTGGATTTGGGGAGGGTTTGGGGATTAACCCTAGTTTTTAGGTTTTGTTGTTTATTTATGAATTTAAGTGTAAAAATCAAAATTGTGGAGGTATGTAGGTTGGGGATAAGGTGGAGAACAAAATTAGGATAATTGGGTATAAGAAAAGGGTGGTTTAGGTAGGTGTTTTTAGGTAGATAGGGTTGGGATTTACAATCAATGATCACACATAGTGATCATTAATGGTCATACCCTACCATCAGTGGTCGTAATTGACTATCGATGGTTGAGGACCAGAGGCCAAATGGTTAGTTGATTGTCGATGATCGACTAAAGGGTTGAGGGTGTGTTGATCAAAGGTTAAAGGTAATAATTTTAAGATGTTTTTGACAAAATGGTTAAGGCTAGTGTTTTTAGCATTTTAGAATATGGGTAATGTGGGTTTAGGGAAGGCTTAAAGATATGGTAATGTAGTTAAGATAGAGAAAAGGTAGGTGTTTAGTAGGTAGGTGAAGTGAGGTAAAAAAAGGTGAAAGCCATGGATAAAAGTAGTTAATAAAAAACTAAGTGTGTTTTATAATGATTTTTGTAGGGATGAGATCAGATCTAGATGTGATACCAGATCTTTTATTTGATCCATCAGGGGATGACTGATGATGATTGGATGCATATGGAGGAGGTTAACCTTAGCACTATGATACACTTCTCACATGTTACATGAGATGTAGTGATGATTGTGGCCCTTATTGAGAGATTGGATCCAGCTATGAACACTTTTCTCTTACTAACATGTGAGATGACCATCCTACTAGAGGATGTACATAGGATTACATGATGACCCATTCAATGGGAGTTGATATATCATATTGAGAGTGAGGAGAGATGATAATATAGAGTTTCTATATGGTGAGGATTAGGCCCTTGCCAGGTGACATGTGGGAGGTTTCCTCTATAGGCCATTATATCATAGGGATAGAGATTATCAAAAGTTTATGATGATGATGATGATGATGATGATGATGAATGTGGATCTAGTTGGTGGGGTTCCATAGGTATAGGTATAAAGAGGTGGCCCTAGTGGATAGGCAAGAGTGGTATTAGCCACTACACAAGCATAGTTCACATCTTTGTAGGGGTAGGTGACCACATTACAAGGTCAGGTTGCCACATAATGGGGGAGAGGGACCAAGCTAGGACTTCACTAAGCTTGGTGACCCAAGAGAGGGACACTTTAAGATGGTGAGGAAGAGTAGTTGCAACACTAGCAGGACCATCAGGTAGCATTCATATGGTATGGTATTTAGCCAACATTGAGGAGTTGCATTATTATGAGACCATAGTTATGACATAGTATCCATAAGAGCATCGATGGGGTGAGTATAGAGTCATCTTGGTAGGTGGTGCAAGTGTAGTGACTCTGGGTCAGTGGGTTACTTCAATGTGGATAGGCAAGCACCTCAAGGGGACAGGCACCAAAAGGTATTGGTGCCCCATGGGCATAGGATATGATATGATATGTATATGGTTTTAATACTGGCTTGTGAGCTGATGCAGTGAGATGTATATGTTTTTGAGAGAGAAATGCACATGGTTACATGTACTATTTTATGTTGGTGAGATATGATGTAAATGATGTGATTTTATGGTTCATGGATTTGATGTTTATGCTTATGAGATGTAGACTAACTAACTTAACTAGGTGATAATTATGTATGATGTTTATGATGAGTTGTTGTACATGATGATGATGATGATATGATGTGTTTTTATGCATGGTTATGATGTTTATGATTATGGTTCCATATATGGTTATGAAGATGTGGTTATGGTTTATGATTATAGATGTAATATGGTTTATGATGTTTTATGGTGTTGTTATAATTATTATGATTATGGTTGTGATGTATTTTTTATATATGGTTATGATGATGTGATGTTTTGTTCATGGATATGATGTTTATAATAAATGCAATGTTTTTCTATACATGGTTGTAATGTGTTGATTATGGTTATGATCATAGATATGTGATGTCATGATGATGTGATGTTTATGGTATTGTTATGATTTATGATGTTCTAATTATGGTTATGGTGTTTATGGTTTATAGTTATGATTATTGATGCATAGTTATTTTGATTGATGATGGAACATAAAGTAAGTTTAGATAATTGAATGTGGGAAAAGAGATGAAAAATCATGAGACCTAGTTCTAAGTGAATAAATGAACCAATCAGGAGAAGATAAGGAGGAGGTATGATGTTTCTTCATTGGAAAAGATAAAACAAACCTAAAGTTAGATTGGATTAAGGAACATAATCCTTTTGAATGCTTCACATTAGCATACATTGGTTGATAAAATGATATCTTGATCACATTGTGTACAGTAAGCTTTGAATCCCTTGATTTGTAGATAGTACAAAGGGGAGAAGGGTGGTAGGTGATGTGAAGGGTAGTGTAACCTTCTTGAGGGTTGGTTTTCCCCTTTTGTAGCTGACCTAAGAACCATAATAGACAAGTCCATGTTTTAATGCAATGTGTAGACTGATCAATGTAGGAAGTCCACTAATACTATATGTGAAAGTAGATTGCATATTTCTTAGGATAGCTTGTTTTGATTCGATAGAGGGTCTTCTATTTCTTGATTTTTATAGGTTTATGAAGTTGATAAATGCAGGAATCTTTAAATGTTTATTTTGACAAATTTGACTTAGCCATCCTTCAAGGGAGTCGTCTAAGTTTGGTTTTGTTCATTTTGGTAGCTATCCTTCAAAAGAGTAGTCTATCTTTTTAAGAAATGTAGATTCTGGGTAGTTGTCCTTTAAGGGATCAATTTGCATGCTAGAGATGTTTGACCCAAGCGATAATTTGGTATCCAAAATTATTTTGATTATAGGTTTGACATGGACAAGTCTATTGAGGCTTAGAGGTTTACCTTTATGAGGGTAAAACCTATAGCACAAGAAGGTTGATGATAGGTGAAAGGGGTGGTTTTTAGAAACAATGACCATGGGATTTCATCTAATTAGGGATGAAAAGTATCCATGAGAACCATGCCATGGGTAGATCCATAATACCAATATATAAGATTAGGCTATAAATGTGATGATTAATCACATGGTTCTATGTTGTAATCAATTGTCCTCAAAGGGATAGGATGAATGTGTGAAGAAGGTGAAAATATCATAAATCAAGGGATGAGCTTAAGTTAAACAAAAGTTGAGTTTGGTCCTTGTTTAATAAAATAAAAGATGCAGATGCAAATCATTGAGAGGCTCAACTTTTAGTTTTCCTTTGGGAGAGGACAAATGGTAAGCTCCTGATCCATACTTGTGGGTTATGATGTAGGGTCCAAGCCAACTAAAATCAAACTTGCCTCACTTAATTCTCTCCATATTGGTTTCATGTTGATTTTTCTTTAAGATGAGATCTCTGATGTTGAATTCTCATTCTTTCAAATTCTTGTTATAGGCATGCTTGATTCATTCTTGGTAGACACGAAGGTGGTTAAGCACTACTAGGTGGTATTTTTCAAGCAGATCAAGTTGTGCTAGATGCTCTTGATGATAGTCACTCTTATAAATGATGTATTGAAAGGATATGTGAAGAGAGGGAATCTAGACTTCAAAAAGGCAAGATTGCCACTACTCCAAAGACTAGAAAGAAAGGGGTAGCACCCATAGAGGTTTGATTGCTAGTGGCAATAGGCACATGAAGAAAAAAGGATGTACAAGGGCCAATCCCACCCTAAAGTAATGACCAATTTAGTTAACATTTTGTTGAGGGTTTTGTTAGAGGCTTCTGCTTATCTAATTTTTTGTGGATGATAAGGCAAGGAAAAGCTTAACTTGATGCAAAACACATCATAAAGACCTTGGAACTATTTTTTTGAAATATTTACCATTATCAATGATGATATTATGGGGAAAACCAAAATAATAGATTATATGATTATTGATGAAGTCAAAAATCTTTTCTTATTTATTCAAGATGAGGGGAATAACCTCCACCCACTTGGTGAAATACTCAGTGGTAGTGATGATGGAGTGGTTCCATTATGAAGAACGAGGATTAATTTCCTCAATGAGATCTAGCCCCCATTAGGAGAAAATATAAATTTCATTGAATACTTAAAGGCCAAAGGCTGGTGCATGATGTAAATTGGCATGTTTTTGACATTTAACACCCATCTTCACATAACCATATCAGGGTTGGTTGAGGGTGGGCTAATAGTAGCTAAGGAAAAGGATACATTTAGAGACAACTAGACCACTAAAGTATCCCCCATAAATCCAATCATGGATTTCCTTGATAGCATGGGAAGGTTCATGATTGTGTAGGCAATGGAGAAGGATGCCATCGAAACCACATTTGTAAAATATTTCCCCTAGTATGGTATAATGAGAGGTACTCTAAACAAAGGCTCTTTGGGCATTCCTAGATAGGTTAGGAGGAATAATTTTAAGGTTGAGGTAGTTAAAGTTTTGCTCATACTAAATATTTTATGGATATTCCTACACATTACAAATGGTAGAGAGGTCAGATTGGATATAAGAGGGTGTGATAAAATGATGGACTATGACAAAAATATTGGAAATGGTACATTGAGAGGGTATCTGAGATGGAAGGGAAGTAATTGTATCCATGAACTTGTTATTAGATCATGGAATAGATTAGAGAAGGTAATGATCAAATGATGCCAAGAGTACATCTACTAGTTTTTTGTACTTTTACAAGACATCATTTTTACATTGGTAGGATCCATTGACATGGTTGACCACACATTGAGAATCACCAAAGATACTAATTGTCTTAACTCCCAAGGCTAGAGTGGTTTGTAGACCTATTACTAGGGCTTCATACTAATTAATATTGTTGGTACACTTAAAATAAAGTTTAAAATAGAGGGGAAGAGGTTCATCATTTAGGGGAAGGAGAACAACTATAACACCCCCACCTTGCTGAAACTTTGAGTCGTTGAAGAACATGGTCATTTGGTAGGTAATATCCTCTTGAGAAAGAGTCATGGACTCATCTAGAAACATAAGATAAAGAGATTTGTTATCTAGAAAAGGATCTTTGAATAATTTATTGGCATTAACTTTCCATTTAATCAACTTCTACTAGAATAACTCAAGGTCAAACTCATCTAGGATAATGAGCCACTTATCCATACACTGGTTTTGGTATGTTTAGAGTACATGTAATTGAGTGGGTCAGTATTAGTTTTGATGTAGGTTTTGTGAATGAGGAGGTAATGACTAATTTTATAAGCCAAAAATACTAAAGCAAGCTAAATCTTCTCTTTATGGGTGTATCGAGTCTCATAAGTGTTTGACTTATATAATAGATAACTTGATCTTTATTTTGTTCATCATGATGAACAATCATTGCCCCTAAGGAATGGTTAGTGGTGGGTATATAAATATAAAAGGGTTGGTACTCTTTAGGAGGGGTAATAATAGGTGGGGAAAGGAAGTACTCTTTGAGTAAATCAAAGGCTTGTTGGCAATCCTTAGTCCACTTAAAAGATGTGTCTTTTTTGAGAATATGGTGAAAAGGTTAATATCTATCTGATAATTGAGAGATGAAATGATGGATGGATTATATCCTCCCCTATATGATAAAAATTTGCTTAAGATGGGTTAGAGGTGGCATGTCCAAGATCACTCTAACTTTGGTAGGGTATACTTTGATTCCTTGAAGAGAGATGATAAAGCTAAGAAGCTTTCCAAATACGACCCCTAAAACACATTTATTAAGGTTGAGTCGATGATGGAAATGGATTAGGCACTCAAAGATAATTTTGAGAAATTTAAGATGAACCTTGTGATATTTAGATTTTCCAAAGAGATCATCTACATAGTCTTCTACAATTTTATGGATGAGATCATGGAAGATGTAGGTCATCACATGCTAGTAGGTTATCCCAATGTTCTTCATACCAAATGACATAGCTTGATAGCAAAAATTCACCCATGGGATGATAAAGGAAGTCTTATGCTAATCTTCAGGGGTAATCAAGATCTGATTATATCCTGTGAAACATCTATTAGGGATAACATCTCATGGCCAGTTGTAAGATTGACAAGTTAGTTGATGTTAGGCAAAGGGAACTTATCCTTTGGATAAGCAAGGTTGAGGTCATGAAAGTCAATATAGAGGTGAAGTACCCATGTGGGTTTGGTAATGGGAATGATATTAGAAACCCATTGGGGATAGTCAATGGGTTGAATAAAATTGATAAATAAGAGGCATTGAATCTTTTCTTTGACTAGAAGGGTGATGTGAGGGTACATCCTGAAAAGCTTTTGCCTAATGAAATTAGCATCAAGATGCATGACAATGTTATGGAGATATATATAAGGGTTGATTTTTATCATATCCCATTAAGACCAAGTAAATTCTATGCTATGATCATAAAGGAAGGGCAATCTTGTTGCTCTATGAAATCTAAGTATTAACCAATCTTTTCAATGTGAGGGTTATCCTGAGTACCCAAATTGACATTGATAGTGGTTTCATTAAACATGGTTTGGTTTTCAAGAGGAATGAATTTATGGATAGAAGAATCCCCTTCACCAAGATAGGTGAGAATGAAATCATCGTCCTGATGTTGGATAGTGTGGATGGTAGGAAAATAATTTTTTACCATTTTAGGATAAATCAGAGGAAAGGTTTTAGTTTGGATATCCTTTTGATAGGTCAAGAGGCCCAAAATAATGATATTGACTCAAAAAAATTTAGGAGGGATGATTTCAAAATCCTCAGACTTGGAAAAAGACGGGGTTAGTGAGGATTAGATGTCTTTCTCAATGGTGGTGATGGGTTTGGGTGACATGGTGGGTTATTTTGGTGGTACGAACCCAAGGCCAAATAGATCGCGAGGTTTCTAGATTTTGATCAAGGGTAGCTCATGGGGTCCATGTTCATAATGGCCAAGGTTGAATCCATTCCAAGTATACCTATGAAGGTATAATTTGGAAAATTTTGGTTTGTCCAAATAGGAGAAATCAAAAGTAAATGGTTGGATAGAAGAGGTGGTGGAGGAAATGAGAAATGGATGATCAAGTCCTCCATATATGAAATTTGTTTGGTGGTTGGGAAGCTTGAGAGAGATTATGGTTCTGATATTGGGATTGTAATTAGGATCATGGTCAAGTTTCCCATACTCTTGAGGATTAGGGAAGGAATCTTAGGCCAAAAGGTGAAACTCTCCCGATGAGACATGTTGGAATGTATGTTCAAAGGCGTACTTTATGGGGATCTAAGAATAAGGGATATATGAGCTAGTTGAATCTTCATCTATGGTAGGGGTGGAGTTGTTATTGGTTGGTGGTGAGGTGGTGTTATTATTGGTTGGTGGTTAGGTGGATGAGTGAGGAAGGACAACATCATTGGGTCAATATGTCATGTTGCAAGATGCAAAAGGACTAGTGTCAACTTGTATGGTGATGACCTAACCCTCATGTTTGAACTTGACACATTGATATAAGGTGGATGGGACACAACTCATGACTCAGATCTAAGGGTGTCCAAGTAAGATGTTATATTCAAACTCACCTTTTATGATGTAGAAGAGCTCTAGAAGCATGTGAGGTCCCAAGTGAATGTGGAGGATGATTGTTCCCAAAGTTTTGGCCATAGTATCATTAAAGGAACAAAGGACTATTGAGGATTCTAACACGATATTCCTTGGTAGCTGGAGTTAGTCATTAGCATGAGAGGAGATAATGTTAATACTAGCTCCTCCATCAATCATCACCCTTTTAATATGGGTTTTATTGATGTATGAAGTGATGAAAAGAGGAGGATTAGGATCTTCAGGATGAACAAAAGGTATTTTTGAATCCTTGAATTTGACAAGGGTGAAAAGTCAAAGGGTTTTGATAAAGGTTGTAATAGGTTGATGGTCTTAGAGTTAGACCTCTGTAGATTACAGAGCCTCTATCAACACTTGGTAGTGGTGGGGTGAGGCATTGATTAGTTCATATAAGTTCATCTTCAATGGTGTTTGGTGAAGTTATTTCAAAACTACTTGCTAGATAGATTCAGAAGGGTTGGAGGTAGGGGTACCCAAAATGGATATTTTGAGTTTTGGTAAAGGTAAAGGTGAAGGTGTTTGAGTTTGGCTAAAAGGTTGAGGGGTGGAAGTATATGTCTATGGAATGGACAATTTTACCTTTCCCTTATCTTTTTGTTGGGCTTGAGATCAGGTGACCATATGTATATTGTGAAGAGGGGAGGTATTGGGATTAAAGGTTGCTTTAGTTCCTCCTCACTCTTGCATGAGAGTGTAGGAGTGGATGAGTGTTGGGTAGGTTCATTTTTTTGTTGGGATGGTAATGGGATCAAGAGAGGTTCATTTAAAAATAGATCATTTCATCCCATAGGTTATGGACAATTTCTTGGAGAGATTTACAGTTCTTTATGTCATGTCTAGGTGTCTTATGAAATGATCATATTAAACTATCATTGAACCAAGATGGTTTAGGTTAAAAATGGTTAAAGGGTTTGATAGGTGGTATGATTAAGGAATAATTTTTCAATAACCTTTGTAAAATGGTTAAATAATGTTTGAGCAAAGGTGTTATCGGTGATGAGCTTTTGGTTTTTTGGGTGGGAGCCTTCTTAGAAGTAGGTTTCACCATGGAAATCATGGGTGGTAGGATGGTTTTGGTAGGTGGGTTTGATTGGGTTTATTTATTTTTGGATGGTTTTGAGGTGAAGGATTTAAAGGTGAAAGATTTGGATTTGGATGATTGAGATGATGAAGGTTTGGAGATAGGTGGGAAGGTGGAGGTAGATAGTTTGGTTTAAAATGATGGGGAGGTTAATGATTTAGAGGGGGTAGGTAAAGGTAGAATAAAAGGAGGAAGTTTTATTTGGGTAGTTTTAGGATGGTTGTCTTGATATAAGGATTAGATCCTAGGATAAAATAAGGAGGGGTCCCAAGAGGGAAGGTAAGAGAGAAGGGGGTGGCATGGTTCTACTTCTAGGTGGGAGTTTGGGTGGTTCCACATTCTTTGTTAGTTTGGTTAATGTTTTATTTGATGGAATAGATGGAGTTAAGTCCAACTTCAAATATGGGTGGGTAAGGATAGGAGTAGGAAGTATCCCTAGGTTCTTGATGGGTTTGGTTAAAAAGGTGTAAGGTGTTTTGATAATTTTGGATGAAGAAGGTTTTGATGGTTCTTCCATGGTTTTGGAAGGAGAGGTGTTTGATGAAGGGATTAAGGTGATGATAGGTTTAATTTTGGATGAAAGTGAGGTTAAAGGTTAATTTTTTTTGATAGGGGAGCCCAAGATGGTGCCAAAACGTGGCTCGATCCATATTAGGTTGAGAGGATAATTTGAGGTTTTAGACTAGTCTAGAAAAGGGTTTGTAGATTGGTTTAGTTCATTGAGCATCAGATTAAAATATTAGGCCCATAGGTTGAGGTAAGGGACCTATTTCTTCACCTTTGTCCTTGATGAAAAGTTATAATATTTGGGAAGATGTTTTCTCTATGGAAGGAATAGATAAGGTGATATCTCTTTGTGGAGTGGTTTCCAAAGAGAGAGCGGGTGATTCCATGATGAGGGAGGAAGGTATGATTGAAATGGTTGCCTCCTTGGGTATTTATATCAAAGGAGAAGTGGGTAAGTCTTTTATCTCATCAAGTGTAGAAAATGAGGTGGTTGCTTCGCTTGTTTGGGTATCCAAAGGAATGGAGGGTGATTTTGTCACTTTGATAGGTTGAGTGGAGGAAGAGGTGATTGAGGCAATGGTTTCCTTAATAATAGGTTCACTAATAATAACATTGACTATATGGACCTCACAAGCATGAAATAATTATGATTTGTTGTCATCACATTTGGTATACGTGGCATGACTAGGAAAAGGTTATTAAAATATGTCAAGTGACTGATTTGAGGGTGTATTAAGATTGTCTAAATCAAGTTCTCATTTATCAATCAAGTTTTGGATAATGGTTTTGAAAGTGTTACATCTACTAGTGTCATGTTCAATGACATGGTGGAAATCACATAGGTCATTCTCATTGTACCATTTGGGCTAGGGGCAAGAAGCATAAAATTATAGAGGAGGTTTGATATGGGAAGCTATATGATGTTGGCTTCGGGAAACTTATCCAAAACTAAAGCATATAACTCCCCTAACACAATGTATTTTTTTTGGGTAGCCCATTTTTTATTTTGGGCTTGTTTATGGGAGGTGTTATAGGAGTTGGTTTGGATGGGTTAGTTGAAAACCAGAGGTAGAGTGGTTTTAAGGACAACTATGTTTATGGTTGACTTTGGTTTAGTGTTGGGGTAGTTAGATTGGTTGGTGGTTTTAGATGGATAAGGGTCATTGAATTTAAAGCTAGAGTTTGTATTTCTTAGTTTCAACTTGCCCTCATTGATGGTTCTGATTTCTAGTTTGCATGCCATGATGAAGTCCTTGTCAAAGAATTTAAAGGTTTAAACCTATATAGTGGGGGAAATGTGTTTGGCATAATCTTGAGAGAAATGTTCAATCAACTAAGGTAGGGTGTCATGGTTATTTTTTGAGGGATTCATGTGGGTTAGTTGGGAGGTATGATCAAATTGGTATATTGGGGGATTTATATGGATTGGGTTAGAGGTGTGGTATGGTTAGTTGGTTAGGGGTGAGTGGTAACCTTGGTACTGATAGATGTAAGGGTAGAATGTATAAAAATCACCATAATTTGAAGTGGGGTGGATATTGGTAGGTTGGCAGTGATAAGGAGAATAGTGTAAATATGGGTAGAAGATATCCCTATGGTGGATGGAGTAAGTATAACTAAAGGTAAGGTGTCCCCTATGTTAGAGGAGTTATTGGTTGGTGTAAGGGGTGTTTAGTTATTGGTTGGGTGGTTTGATTAAGTTTGGGTGGAGTTATTAGGTGGATTATTGGTGGAAGAATATGATTGAGTGATCATAGGTTGGGTAGAGGTATTGGTAACCATAAGATGGTGAGGCATCCCATAAGGTAGATCACTAGGAGGAACCAAAGCAATGGTGCGGTGAAATAAGGTGTTGAGGTAATGTTGAAGGGCCATGGGGGGCTCTTGGTTGGTTTGATTCCTCAATTTTTATCTAGTAAAAACCATATGAGAAATGGAAAGGAATAAAAGAAAGGTCACAACTCAAACACAAAACAAACAAAAGAAAAAGATCTCAATGTAATCAAACATGCAATAGAGTGTGTATAAAATCCTAGGATACCTTTTTATCTTACTTTTGGCTTATGCTTTAATTAGAAAGTATGAAGAGGAAGTTGGTTTGTAGAACATGTACTAACAAAGAAGTCTATGGTTGCTTTTAGGTGTTCAAGGGTATCAAAAGGATTTGTGTTGGAAATAAATATGTTGCTTGGTATTGGGGCTTACCCCCTCACTTCACACAATACAACAATAAGGGTGTCAGGTGCTTAGCAAATATATATCAATTTTCAGAGTTTAGAGTCAACCAGAGAGTTGAGTTTTGGTTTCTCTTCTTGGTAATGACCTCCAAGTAAGATATCCAAAGGGTTAAGGTGATATAATAAGATATGAAACCCTAGTCAAGCCTTATGTCAATTATTTTGATGTTTAATTTTTTTAAGTGGTTTATTATAGTGTGTTATAAAGAAGTGAAGCTACGATTGACTACTTTGATTTTAATTTAACTAAATGAGATAAACATGCAAGAAAACAATGTATGTAAGATTTATTTTATACCCAAAATAAATTTTGATTCATTTATATGAGCATAGAATAAGGAATAAAAGGGCACCTAGATGTTACTAGGTCCCATCGGGCATGCCAAAATGTTTCTCTCACTTTTAGGTCATTTCTATATTAAGAAGAAGTAAGAAACTAGTAATAAGGGTGTGATAAAAGAACCTATTTATTTATGCACACATGATCCTAATGATTGCAAAGATATCCTATTTGTTTTGGGAAGAATTCCCTGTAGATAAGAAAACACTCATGTAGAGGAGTTGTTAGATAGGCAGCAAGGTGGATTTCCTAGTGTGAGCTAGATCTGAGAAGCATGAGGTTAATAGGAGGTTGTCAATCCACACTCTTAAAATAATTAAGTTGGAATAAATTAAGATAAAGTACTTGTATCAAAGGACATAAAATATTGAAAGAGAATACAAGAATAAATAAATACTTGGTAAAAGGAAATAGACTAATTATAGCAAATAACAAGTCAATACTAATGTTAAATAGGTCAAATTGTGTTTAGATATAGGTGAGGTCTCTATGAATAGGTAGGGACATAGAAAGTGGGATTTGGGTGAGGGTAAGTAGGTGTAAATAGATTGATTTTATTTCCTACCATAATGACCATCAATAGTCAGGGTGACAGTCAATGGTTAAGTTGACTGTCAATAGTTGGGTAACTGTTAGTGGTTGAAGGTGACCATCAGCAATCAGGGTAACTATCAATGGTTCCTATAGGTTCTAAGAATGTTCATAAAATATTTTGATTTAGAATTAAAAATGGGATAGTAAGTGGTTAGGGATGTGGTTAATGTCAGAGAATTAGGAGATTAGATGTAGAAAGGTCTGATTCAGGTAGGGAAGTCAAAAACCAAACAAACAAAACCTAAAATACAAAATGTACCTAGTTTGTTGCTTGATCACTGATGGCTGATCCTAGAGAAATTTTGGAGAGTAATGGTACTTTGTCTCAAAATCAATTTTGGTAGATTTTTAGGTCTCTATTTTAATTTTTGAATTACTAGAAGGAATACCTATTGGTTAATAGGTTGTGTGCTAGAATGCTTAATTATGGATCCATTCCTCCTACTCCCCTCCTTTTATAGGCAAAGAAAGATGGAGGTATAAGGTTCCATAGGATGTTAGGTTTTATATTTTGATACATCATGATGTGTTATAAATGGGTAAGGTAGACATATTAAATTGTGTTGTGTTAGCTTTCCATAGCTAGTGTTATGTTTGTTGAGATGGGGAAAGGACCTGACCATCAATGGTCAGGGTGACCATCAACGATCAAGGTGACCGTCAATGGTCAAATGTCAAAGGTTAAGTGGAAAAAAAAGGTGGTTTTGGTCAGTTGGTCAAACTAACCATGGTTAGGTTTGGTTAGGGGTCAAAGGGTCAAATTGGTCCCAAGGGGGTCCTAAGGCAGTCCAGAGGTGTTTCGACATTCATCCTATAGTTTTTATAATTTTGATGTCTACATATACATAAATTTTAATCATAGAACCACTAGAAGGAAATATTATGTAAATTAAATATGTAATCTCAAAACAAGTTGTGCACAACTAATATTATCAATCACTATTATACCCTACTTATACATACCACCATATACAACATTCCTAAGCTCAAATTACTTAGATTTATAATCTCAAACAAATTCAAAACACTCAAGTCAAATATCATAATAGCTTCACTTGTTCTTGAACCAAAACTTTTATGGGGAGAACTACATTGGGTTTGATCCCTCTTCGAAGTATAGATATGTATTCAAATCTCATCACAATGAAGTGTTGAGGATAATAGTCTACCCCACTATCAAACACACTTTTATTCTTGTATCAATCAGATTCCATAAAAACATGAAGGATTAGGGTTTGATCATAAAATTAATCAAAACATGACATATATAGGGTTTTATAAATAATGAATGTAGAAACATACCTTATATATACAGACACGTGCACCTATAAGCTCAGAATAATCCTGCACAAAGGACACTACTACCTAAATAGGGACACTAGTGCCACTTGGCATTGATGTCCAATTAGATCAATACTATCTGGGAGGGTTTGTGACACCTATATCCTATTTTCAACACTTATACTAACCTATGCCTCTATTTTTTTGCCTTCAAATAATCCATTTCAGTCATTTTATAGATAAGTTCTTATTTGCATTATTTATTTCTATATTTAAAAAGGTAAAATTAGTCAATTTTGTAACAAATCAGTGTCTATATTTATTGCATACTTCTACCCTAATTTAATATAATCAACTCTTTAATAGCATAGTATTTACTTTCACTATCTCTTAAAAGAATAAAATAGAAGTGTATGTATATGATGAAGGAGAGGCATCAAATAAAGGTGAAGAAGAAGCACAAATGCATAAGATGGCAAAAAATTGTTACCTAAGAAGGAATGAGAGGAAATTGAGTCAATTTTGGAATCAATATTGGTCAAGTAGACCAAACATAAAGAATATAGTGATTATATGGTCAAGTTGAGAATTAATATTACTAAAAATGCATCATGGTTAAGTCTCACTAAAATTGATTGGTTAAAATTCAACTTACAAAATTTAAATACCTATCCTTGAAAAAGGGTTCATAATTCAATTAATATGGGAGACTTGATGGAGAAAAATTGAAGCACCATAGTAATTTAAATTTATTTAAATTGCCTTTTGTGGTATTTTGAATATTTTGTGATTGGTCTCCCCTTAGACACAACCACCTACCTCTCTCAAGATTCATTTCACCCTACATTGAATTTAAAAAATTTTAAAAAAGGAGTTTTTTAATGTTTTCTAATTGCTTATTAAATGAATTTGATGGAGGAAAAATTAATAGATAAATAGAGGGAACCTATGTATTGACACAAAGGTGGTTTTCTCTTACAAATGGGAAATAATTGTCAAGCTTAGAAGGTATAATGTAACATAATCGAGAGGAGAGGTTATTATTCATACTAGATAAAAGGCCATCAAAATGGAAAGGTATGAGTGTATTAAATAGAACAAAAAATAGGTATATTTTGTACTAAAAAGTAGTCATGAAGGTCTGAGCTTAACAAACACTCATAAACTAGTGGGGTCCATACTCTCCATGATTCACAAAATTAATACCAAAAATTGTTAAATATTAAAGAATTATGATAAGTTTCCTAACTAAAGTTAATGAGTTTGTGAGTTTTGGATAAGATTAACCATAAATAAGTGAAAAAAACAAAGGAATGAAGGATTATCTTAGTAGAGAAGAAGATACCAATACTTTCTTGAACATGTTTTTATTAGCTTTAAAAACTACCTGGAGTTTGGAGCATCCCATTGAAAGAGCTTGTAGGGGAAAAATATTGTTGATAAAAGAAGCTAAAGGTATGTAAGTAATGTGATGATAGATAAGATGCATATACCTATTTTATAATAAGTGTTAAATGTAAGAATCCATAGAATCCATTAAATTAGATGCTTTATATAAGTAAGTAGACCAACCATTGTAAAAACTACCACGATCATCAAAATCTATCATTGTTTTGTCTTGAATATATCTTAAAGATTTAAAAAGGTGTGTCCCTTATTTGAAATCATGTTATTGATGTTTATTCAAGATGATATGCATCATATTTTTAATGTATTAGTCTTTTCTATCTTTTTCTATGTATATTGGGGATTTTCATTGCTTAAGTGTGGGTTTGTAATAAGCTACCTAGTAAGACTTCTACTCACTTCGAACTTTGCCCATATTTGCACCAAATAACTTTGAGAGAGATTTAATAGTATACCTTTGAAAGTTTCCAGAATTAAGTTTAAATTTAAATAAAATAGCATAGAAATCTAATTTTACAAACTTATCACTCTATATTCTCTCATCCTGATGATGGTTTATGGAGCGTGAGCTAAAACATTGATTGAAAAAATCACATGATTTTATAACAAAATAATATCCATTTTATCCTACAAAATCTTCACAATATTTAATGGTGTCAATTTATTTTGATAGATAAATATTAATATGATCATAAAATATATGAAATAATACATGTTCAACCTCCAAATTATTAAATATACTATGTTGTATAAGAAATCATGACAATGTAGTCATTTAAATTTTATTTTATTTTATTAGAATCAAACCATTATTAACATAAATTATTTGTAAAACTTTTCCATTCACATGTATGTGCACACACATACATGCATGCACACACGCATAGATTCATGCACACATGCATGTGCATGCACGCGTGCACACACACACACACACCTAAATTCACTCACGTCACTTAATGTCATTAATAATCCTATTAGTCGACACTAATTTTGCTCATCTACTTTAGTCTAATTAATTCTACTAATTCATCCCCCCCCCTTTTCGAATCAATTTATATAATATCCACATTAACATTCATTTTCATCTATTAACCTTACCCATCCCCACCAATCTTTAATTCTTATAAATCTCCCATTACCCTAATCTAATCCCACTTACCTATTATTTCAAAATTTTAAATTCCCATGACCCCACCTAGCCACCTATACTAGTCTATCCCTAGGATATCCTACACCCTTAGTCTCTAATCCTTGCCTAATCCCCATCTACCCGCCTTTTAATCCAAATTAAATCTTAATAAGTTTATTAGACTCATCTAAATCTAGAACCTTCTCCAAAGCTCCCTCTCCTCTCTAGAAGCCTCCAAGTCTAGAGGCTTCCAAGGAATTTTAAATTCTTTGGATAATTTACAAACCTTAAATCTCCTCATCCAGATTAAAATGTCAACCCTTGATCTTACCTCCACAATATATTTAAGTGAGGCCACTCCTCCATTGGATCCATATCTCATGAATTCATAAAGTCTCCATGCCAAATCAATAATGAAGCATTCATTATCAACATCTCTAATCAAACATCAAGCATCACAATGTCAATCTGATTCTAAGGTAACATCTCATGAAATATATTTTATTTTAAATTAGTTAAATCATGGTTTAAAGTATTTAATATTTAATATTTAAGTTTAGGATTGAATAGCTATTTCATTCCAATTGCATTTAGGTCTTAATGGCTTTAGATCTTACTATAGTGGTTGTATATTTTGACTTATTTAAATTATATAATTTAATCATAAAACTCAAAAATATTCCACATTTTGGCAACCACGGTGGGATATATAGCTTCTAATTAATCCATTTTGCATGTAAGTTATGTTTTTTCTAGCTGACAGTTTAATTGGATCAAGAAAATCTCAATTTTTTTTAAATTTTACATGTACAGGTTGCAGTCATGACATTGCACTATTAATCACAAAATTACCTTATACATTCATGATATTTCCCTCATAAGTCATGGCTTTGTCTTAACCACTTAATTTAAATGTTAATTCTCTATCTTAATCGAGAGGTTTTTAGCCTTATGACAATACCATGACTCATGATTAGTAACTTTATTAGGTGAGTCATGATTTTTGTCAACTCAAGTTATGATTTTATTAGATGCTAATGGTTTTTCCTAATAGGATTCCATCATTTTAAAAAACCATGAATTACCCAATCGTGACTTTGTCCTAAAATAAGTGATATTGACAATGATAGTCATGAAATATTAGGTTATACATGTAGGCATATGGTTAATGGCATCATGGGTTGATTATCATCTTATTTGATGACTTGTGTGCTTATTGTGTAGGTTCCTATGTATTTTTACAAATATTATAACCCTCTATGTGTAGGAAGAATGATCAAAATGTAGTTAGGAATGAAGTCATCAAGAAAAACCTAAATCACAATATCATGACTTTCCCATACATGATATTACCCTGGTAATTGTAGTATTGAGCTCGTGAACCATGGTATTGCAATACTCCATAGAATTGTTAATGGTTGACCTATGTAAAGGTCTATTTTGAAATTTTGAATTCTTATAGGGGATTTTTGTTATTCTTCGATATTTTTGGGATTTTTGTTGTAAGACTCACATCTATTAACTAACCCCATTTTTGTACTAAGGATTATTGTCCTTGAATTGTTTTTGTATGGTCTAGGTGTTATTCAAGTTAAAATAGGGGGCTATGATAGGAAGGATCATCTAAAGAACAAGACAAACACAAGCCTTTTCCCCCTTTTCTTATTCTCAACAAAATTGTAGTTGTCAGCATTTTCAGACTCATAGGGATTACACTGTAGAGTAGTGATGTTGTAGTCTTAATCATGATTTTGTAATTTTGGGAACTTTGGATATCATTATAATTAATTTTCATCATTAAATCTTATCAAGTAAATTTAATGTATCATATATGTATAAAAATAACTTTGTTGTTTAGATTTGGTCAAAATCTTGGTTATTTTGGTAAAATTCTAAGTACACATTTTTGAAAATTTGGTATATCACCAACATCAATTTGTCAGAGGTCATGTATAAATAAAACATTTTAGGCATTTAGATAACCTACCTTAATTTACATAGCCATATATTTTGGACACATATCCTAAATTTCAAAGTTTTATCATTTGTAGCAAACTCACAACTCTCAATTTATTAACAATATTGATTTTGTCATTTGTAAGTTGTAGTTTTTTGGTTTACAACAAAACCGCAACTATCAACCCATCATTAGTAATGATATTTTCAGCTTGAGTCATGAAATTGTATAGCTAACCATTATCTTGTCGGTAACTATCATGATCATCTCTCAATTATAATATAATGACTGGTAATTAGTGATTTTATACACCTAGTTATGACTTTGTAGTCTCTGGTTGTTTTATTACTATGTGCACTCACAATTTTGCAGGGACTTGTGGGATTGAATTTTTTTTAAAACTAATAATCTTTTTGTTGTAAGACCCCTCTCTTGCATGATAAATAAATATACCAACCCATGGGATTATAGGTCATTGATCAAAGGATCCATTTTGGCACTTTAAATCATTTTAATCATTTTTATATATCTTAATGTGAAAAATTATTCATTATATATAATTTCTTGTGTGTGTATGTCTTAACTTGTAAATAATTTTTTATATCATTTCACTCACACATATAAATTAAATTGGTTAATTAATCATATCATGTGTTTCCCTATTTATCAATCCCCCCTCTAGGATAACAAATGACGTGGAATTAATCCCCATGTACGGGCTTAGTATATAGGGGTTAGTGTCATGGATTTCATCACTGTATACTAACCAAACTTCATGTTTTGGTGAAGTCTAAAATTATAGACAACTATTTTTAGTATAAGCGATTGACCCCATATAGGTCATCCATGAATAGGAAGAGTTAATTATATTAACTAGGCATTAGACATCATCTTACATGAACATCAGCCCTAATGTAACTTTGTGTATATTGGGGATGCACCTAGATCCTTTTGTCCATACCCAGATTAGGGAACTTCAACTTTAATAGGTGTACTACTACAAGATTCAGTATCAACCTTGAAGCAGCCATCATGTACAAGTGGGGTTGAGAGGGTTTGATTGATACTGTAATGGGTCACTAGCCAAGAACCTCACCCTTGAAGCCATTGGATGGTATGGGCATCAGGTTATACACCCTTGAGTTTACTAGTTGTAGGTTATGGATTACTTGCTTAGGTGTGTGGTGTGCTAAACCCATGATATTTATAAGCTGAGTCAACCTTTTACCCTAAACTTATGTGCCTATCTAGGTTATTGAACATCATCTTGTATATCCTTACCTCATCATTATATCATTTTTTACATACTTATCCCATCATCATTTATACATATCATCTTATAACCTTGCATATTATACATCCTTGTCATCATCCATTTGTATATATTACTTTTGTCTTATCCCATCCTACATCTTGTCTTCATCCCATCCTAGGCTAGTCACACCCCCATCACCCACATATCATCTTGAACATCCATGTCATCATCCCATTGTAAATCCCTAATCTCTTCCTATTCTCACTATATTCACCTCTCTTTGGCCATCACCCCATCATCTTGTATATTCTTGCCTAACCATCATCTTCTATATCCTTGTCTTATCCTCTTACATATATTGTGTTTCTCTTGCTCATCCTTAGTCACACACCTATCACCAACATCTCACCTTGTATATCCTTTATCTTATCCTCTTGTATATAACCTTAGTCTTGTGTACATCCTTACCTCATCATCATATTATATATATTTTTATATTGCATCATCACCCTTTTGTATATCCTCTTGTACATCCTTTTAGTCATATCTCAACCTAGTCCTCTTCATCATTAGTCATACCCCTACCTATCCTAGTCACCTCTTATTTTAACATCCGCATCCTATCCTAAGTCCATCATAAATACTTTGTCTTGACCTTGTCCTCATCACCCATCTAGTCTAATCTCATCATCATCTGATCCTAGCTAGCTCTTTAGGGTCTAAACTATCCCTATCTCATTTACATTACCCTTTATCATCCTCACCCCCATCATTACCCCTTCATCACTTCATCATCACCTATCATCATAATTGTCCTTGTCCCTTATCACCTTTATCACACAATCATACCCCATCCCATTTTGAGAAAATTGGTCTAAGGGTTTTGAGATAATCCTATCATCCACATCATCATATCATCTTAGTTCACTATCACTTGTCATCTGATTAGATTTCATACCTACTCAATTATCTACTAGCATCTTATCACTTTCTCAAATTTTGATCAATCAAACCCATCATCAATCTAGTCTCTATCATCCTTTCCTACTCATAACTAGTACCCATCATATCATCCTCTTGTTAGTTTGAATTTAGGCACCCATCAAATCCTCAATCATTTTGCTAGATTGACAACTAGGCATTGTTGATATGGATGTTAGTAGATTTTAAACTATCATAACTTAATCCTATATCATCCTAATCACATTTAATCTACCTCATCATATTAACTCAATCATTAGACCCACTTTTTTAAGGGACCATACTTACTCTTTAGCGTCCTTCCCATCATCCATCTCTTATCATCCATCCCCCATGGAGTTAGATCCCACTTTCATTGACCAATACATAACTTCCCATAAGGATGAGATCCTTTTTAAGTTACTTATTATGGGCATACCACTTCTTGAAGGTGTTGATCTGCTTCAACTCATTGCACCTCCTATTTGAGTGCCTTCATGTGAATCCCACACCAATCCTCCATCTGATAGTCATAAACCATCAACTTCCCCTTCCCATACTAGAAAAAGGAATCCAATCTTGGCCACTAATAGTCTATCCAGCCAACCACATCAAAAACCATCTAATCCAAAGTCCAATTCTTCCACCTCTACTACACAAAGTGAAGTGGGTACTTATACCCCTCTTCCTATATCCTTGGAAGCCCTTTTCAAACAACTTGTCACCATTAAAATGATGGTTTATCCACCTATCTGACATCTTGATCTCACCAAGCCCAAGCCCTTTTGGTATAAAGACAATCAATATTGTGCATGTCACCAAACCAATGGGAATATCATTAATTGATGTCATCCTTTTCAATATTATGTCCAAAACCTCATTAATCATGGTGACATAATAATATAGGATGAACTAGAATCATCCCCATCTCTAGGTACACAAAAAAAGTAATGCCAAGATTCCATTGCCAATCATGATCAAGCCCTTCCCTTCCCAAACCAAGGTCAAGACACCACACCCATCTTTCATGTCCCCCTATCCTTGGAAAATCCTTCATAATAATTGAGTTTTCTCCCCATGAGCCTAGTCCTCCTATTTCTCATGAACCCTCTCACCCATAACATCAAACACCCCATGATGAGAGGTTAATTATAGCCAATGAATTTCTTATTAGTAGTATTGTAACTGGTACATCATAATCTGCATCAAAGTCAGCATCATAAGTCATATCTTTAGTAGGAGCATGTTTAACACCTGTATCCAAATCAGATTCCTACTCAGAAGTGTCATCCCTCATTAATGTTGTAATAGATATTGATAATGCATATAATTTTAAGGATGATCCTAGTCCAAATACCTCCAATCCATCACCAAGCATAAATTTGAATCTTGATCATGATGATGAAGTCATAAATGAGTTATAGAAAGATTTATCTATTGAAGATAATCAAAGTGAATCTGATCCTCCTTTGGATGTGTATACTACAACTAGTCTTCATGATCCTTTTGTTGATCTTGAGGAGATTTTTTTTGATGTTGAATCTAGGTCTCATAGGAACCCATATTAGGACTATGTTTCCCCATCACTACTTATTAACCTCATCACCCCATCTCCACCACCTCCACCCATCATAGACCCCTTTCTTCCTATCAATGATCATTTAATCACTTCCCTTGATAAGGACAAATGATAACATACACCATTGGACTCTTGACTGAGCAACATAATGTGTGCCAAAAATATAGAGGTCCAAGACTATACACCAAAATTCATAACTCATGATCAAGCCATATTTGATCCCATAAATATGCATAATGAAAATTGAAATCATTGGCCTAATCCACAAATGTCTTCCCCTAGTAAAGCTCAAAAATAGGCACTAGGGGGAAATAAAAGTTAAATCCAGTCAAAAGATCACAATCATGTCAAAAGTGGTATCCAAATGGATGACCATCCATCACATAATCAGATCAAAGATGAACCATAAATTTAAAGTGTCTTGGATCTCCTAAAGTCTTTTTTCAATTGGCACGAATCAAATGAAGTATGTCCCATATCTCCAATGATGTATGTGATTGCCAATCATAATCCCCCATCACCCATTACCCTATCCTATCATGATCTTATCATTCATTTTAGTCCTAATATTTCATCACCCATCATACCATCCTTTCTTGATCCTATCATCCATCAAAATCAAGATCTAATTCAATCCATACCTCACATCACCTCCTTGAGTAACATTATCTCTCCTAGGGTCAATGAAGACACCTAGTCTAGATATATGTAAGGGTCTCCATCAAGTGTTAGCAAAGGTCACATGGTCCCTAATACATCCATTATCATGATCACAACATCACACACCCCCAATATAGGTGTTGGTTGAAGACCATAACAGTGCCCACATCTATCATCTCACCCTCCCCAAATACATTGAAATGCCCAAAAAGGTCAATTTAGAAAAAAAAGTGAAATAAAAATCATTCATCCAATGGTGAAAACTATTCTTCTATAACCTTGGGCAAGTACCATGACAAAAACTAGTCCCCAACATCATGGTAAAATAATCTATTTTTTGTATTGCAATTAAACACAAGGGGAAAAAATCCATCCATCCCTTGTCACCCCCATCCATATCATATCCCTTCATCCATATCACTCATTGTATCATCTTATCTCTCATTATTTTATAGTCTTGACCTTTGTAAGGAAGTGGAAGGTGTCTCAAGAATTATCTAAAAACCATCTTGGTATATCCTCCAATAAACACTTGGGCAACTTAACATCTAGTTTCTTGATGATGTGGTCATTGGTGCTTCCTAGTCCACTCTTCCTTACTCCCCATCCCATTTCTTGCATCACCCTCATCATTTTTGTCATCCCATCCACAATTCCATCCATCCTTATCCTAATTTCTAGGCTTGGTATTCCCTTTGCTAGTAATATATTCCAAAAAACCCTAAAAATAATAAAATCTAAAAAATCCAAAAATAGTCCATGGTGTCTTGTCTTATCCTAAACTCCCTAGTCACATCCATCTCTCTCCATATAATATCATACTAGTTATCATCCGCAGACACTATGTTTATTCTTGGAGCAAAATTGGAGTGGTCACCCATCTCTCCATATCTTCCTCATCCTTTAGACTAAGTGTTATTAACATGCATCACCTTGTCAAATATTTTAATTTGGCACCCATTATTTCCTTATTAAGGCCTATTCACACCTAGCACACATCACATCACCTCTTTGCTCGTGTGGAAGGTACTTGATCCTATCACTATCTTTATCATTGCCTCTTCATCCCTAGAACCCATCCAATCACTATCTTGCTAGTATGAAAGGTATTTGATCCCATCATCTCTTAGTCTCCTTGCTTCGATTAAACTCTTGTAGGGCTTTGTCTATTGGTTATCCTTGGTCATCACTCTCCTACATCACCTTATTTGGCCACTTTTTAATTCAATTTCAAGACTAAATCAATATTCAAAAACCTTCTCCCATCCTCCATTCTTCTATCCACAACTAAGGGTAACATCTTAGCCTAGTCCTAACCATGATCACCCTATCCAAAGTCCATCCTAAGTCCACAATCACATCATGATCATCCAACCCCTCACCTAATCACTTATACCATCATTAGATAGGACATTATGACATTGCATGTAAATACTTGTGTGTGTTACTTTTTTTATGTTTATCTTATTATATTATCTTTAATCATGTATATATCTTGTTTGTTTTAAGTTTTGTTTGCATCATATATTTTTTTCTATTGGGAAATGAAAAAGGATACTAGGAGGACAAAAAAAATAACATCAAGGATACAAAGTTCACTACTTACCCATACACTTTGGCACAATGTCCTCTTGGTCATGTCTATATCATGGGGCATACTGCCAAGAGTCATAATTATTGGTTTGTTTATACTCTGATGAGCCTTATGACATTTGTGATGGATTGATCATCAACCCACACCCCTCATCATTCATCTAATTATCCTAATTTTCAAACACTAATCTAATCCTCTCAATCCATTTGACTAACATCTAATATGTTATCCTCATCTCATCTTTTGAATCATATCCTTCAATCACTAAAAAGTCTAATCATCCTCATCATCATCATTTTATAATCACTAATCATCATCACATCATCCCCAAGTTATAACTACATTGGCTTGAGGTCTTCTTAGACTATGTAAGCAATGCTTGGCCATGTTTATAGGCTAAAGGATAGCTCGACCATTATGTCTCTCATTTATCATCAACCTCTAGTCCTGCATTAGTCAAATCCTTGAGCTATAATCATTCAATCTATTAATCAATCACCATCTTCACCATCATCTCCTTAATCTTTTACATTAATCTCTTACACCTATCGATTGGGCCCAATAAATCATAACTTACATATTTTCTTCTATCAATCATTGATTGATCAATAAGTTATTGCTCACTTTCATGTGTCCTTGCTAGGGGCATCATCATTATGGCTCATTGAGTTGATGAAATGTACTATTTTGGTCACTCAACTCTAGCATTCTTCTCTGTCATCATAAACATCATATTGATCGATTTATCTTTGATCTAAACCCATCATCAATCATATCAAATGATCATCTTATCCTATCCTATAACTCTCCCTTGCATGCATCCTTACTTAGGATACATCTAAATATTATGGCCTTTTATCATCATCATGTTATGGATGATTCCCCTTTGGGATGTGTTGACAATCAAGAATTAATCATCTCCATTCCTTGTGCATGTGTCTTTGCCAAGGGAATTACCAATATATACCTCATTTATCAAGTCAAATTCATCTTCTTCCTCTTCTATCTCACATTTATCACCCATCCCCTTGTCTATTCATTGCATCCTACCCCATCATTAATTATTTCAAGTGGCCATTCGTCTCATTATTCCCTACGTGTTCCCTCAAGGGGGCATCATATCCACTAACACCATATACTAACATTCATCCATGACATGGTTTTTTATTTGAAATGCCATTACTTATACCAATTCACTTCACTCGTAATTCCCTTTCAAGGAGGGGTAAATTGTATACACCTAAATTCACTTACCTCACTTAATGTCACTAATAATCCTATTAGTTAGCACTAATTAAGCTCATCTAATTTAGTTTAATTAATTCCACTAACTAATCCCCCCCTTTTACTAGTCCATTTATCTAATACCCACATCAATATTCCTTTTCATATATTAACCTTACCCATCCCCACCAATAAGTAATTCTTCTAAATATCCCATTATCCTAGTCTGATCCCACTTACCTATTTTTTAGGAATTTTAAATTCCCATGACCCCACATAAAGACATACACTAGTATATCCCCAGGATATCATACACCTTTAGTCCCTAATCCTCACATAATCCCCATCTAACCCCCTTCTAATCCTAATTAAATTTTAATAAGGTTTCTAGACTCCGCTAAATCTAGAACCTTCTCCAAACATCCCTCTCCTTTCTAGAAGCCTCCAAGTCTAGAGGCTTCCAAGGAAATTTGAATTCCTAGATAGTTTACAACTCTTGGATCTCCTCATCCAACTTCAAATTCCAACCTTTGATGTTACCTCCACAATTTGTTTAATCAAGGCCACTGCTCCATTGGATCCATATCTCATGAATGCATAAAATCTACATGCCAAATCAACAATCAAGCATCCATTATCAACATCTCTAATCAAGCATCAAGCATCACAATGTCAATATGAGTTTAAGGTAACATCTCATCCATTCTCTTTTATTTTACATCCTTTGAATCATGGTTTAAATCATTTAGGATTTAAGATTTAAGTGTAATATTGAATAGCTATTTCATTCCAATTGCATTTAGGCCTTAATGGCTTTAGATCTTACCATAGTGGTTGGATATTTTGAGTGATTTAAATTGCATAATTTAATCATAGAACTCAAAAATCTTCCACACCCACATATCATAATTTAAACATAAATTAATTACATGGTTAAAATGTATCTTAGAGTAGAAGGGAACATATTGTATAGGTTATTAGAAGTAGAAATATAAAAAATGAAATTAAATTTATTTCATGTGAAAATACATATGTTTATTCAACTAATATTTTTGCACACAAAAAAATATCAAATTTATGCATCTTATTTTTTCCAACTATTTTACCACCAAAAATTTCTTACGAGAAAATTTTAAAACACACATAAATTTTGATTGGTAGCTCAGGTTTGAGTCCCATCTTCGTTAAAAGTTCTTGTTTTTTTGTTATTTATGCATTGGTGGTATCTACAACTAGTTGGTGGCTTTTAATACCTTATTATTACATGTTTCTATATATATTCATTTCCATGTGGAAAATACATCATGTCCCTACACTATTTGGAGTATTTTTTAGTATCTTTTTGGAGATCCTGGTGAGATTTATCACTCTTCCTCTTCCTATCATCTCTTTAGATATATTTTTATTCTCTCATCCTACTCCTACTTCTTGTGATGACACATCCATGGTGTATAGTGCTCTTCCTTCTATCGAACCACCACTATAAGTTGATATTCTACCAGACCTTAGTTGTCCCATTTGAAATTTTAATTTTGTTCGTATACATGATGTTGCCCATCTAGAGCCATCACATATTGGTACTCTGGAGGAATATATTATTTTTAGAGAGATTAAACCTTGTGAGATAATTGATCACTCTTCTCTTACTATGGATATTTAGTTTATGGATATATGTGATTCATCTAAAATATCTTCTTTAGCTTCAAAGGTTATTGTGCGCTACTTTCCACTTCACATGGACATTCCTTCGACAAATGTTCCATGTCATTCTTATTCATTAGACTCACCCACACTTGATGAAACTTCTCATCCTGAGTATATTTCTAAGATTGATGACTCTTATTTTGTCACAAATGACTAAAATAGTAATGGGGACACGCCTCCACCATCTCTTTGTCACCTTTTAAATATTAAGAATTTATTTCCTAATCAACCTACCTCTGGTCCACTTTTGACCTTACAAGGTGTAGGTATACTAATTGTAGATTCGTCACACATTGGGAAGTTTATTCCATAAGTATAGGGAATTTTGAAGTCTATTTTAGTCTTTGCTTCCATTTCACCATCATTATATAGATAAATTATCCCTCTTACTATGCACAAGGAGTACATTTCCTTGGTTGGAGTTATATTAGGCACTTGGTGGACCCATTCACTATTCTAGAGTAATCCATTCTATAGTACACCTAATTTTGAATGATGTTAGGATATTAAAATGTTATGTTCAAGATACATGCATCTATCTTCTATTACTGAACTCATGTTGAAGCGTTTTATAACTATAATTTACTATATGTACATTATAGGGGTTAAATTTCTAAACATTCAAATTCCTTTACATTATAAATATAGAATACAAAGGTATAGAGTTAAAATTACTTTATGTGTAACATATCCAACAATTATTATGCATTGAATTCATGTGCATTCACTTAATTATATATATCATATCCTAATTACACAAACTATTTAATAAATTATGCTTTGTATGAATGATCATGCCCAAACTAATCATTAATTCCTTAACACAGTCAAAAATATAGTCAACATAAAAAAAACCCAAATATATTACGTAATATAAATTCTAAGATACTATTTATTTTTTTAAATGGTCAAAAATAAGTAGATCAAACATCAAAAATTTGTTTGAAACCTAATTTTTTTTAAAAAAGTAGATAGCCAATTATGGGGCCCCATATTTTTTGAGTGTTGTTTAGTATTGTTCAAAACCCTTTGGTGAAAATTTAGATAAGTTCATCTAACTTAGTACTTATTTTTTTAATAATAATTTAATTAATATATTTTTTTTTATGTTTACAAGTAAATAGACAATGAAAATTGAAAAAATAGATAGCCGGTCTTGTGGCTAGCTAACTACCTCAATTTTATTTTTAAATTTTTTTTGAATGTGTATAAAAATAGGCCTATTTTTTTACCATATTATTTTTTGTATTTCTATGAAATAAATAAATACATAAATTAAAAAAATTTATGTACATGTATAATTGAGACACATATTGGATTAAAAAATACATACCTAGAAATTAACATAAATGGAAACCTTAAAATAGTCAAAAAAATTAATAAATCATATATTTAGAAAGAGGAGAGTGTGCTCAACACCATATTAATAGTTTTAGGAAATGTCTCAGTGAAATTTATAGTTTTTGGTATCATAGAAGTTCAATGTTTTTATTTTTAGTCAGAAACAAGGATGTAACTAAGTTCTTACAGGTCCAAACCTTAGGCTTGAGAATCTAAACCATTTTTATCCTAAAAGCATGCTTTTGAAACTATACAAATCAAAAGTGCATGCACATACATGTTATAATGCATATTCACTTTAATTCATAGACATTCCTAACAATATTCAAATATGAATCTTTTGAAATTAAAAAGGGTGATCAATTTAAAGGGGGTGGGAAGAGGGGAAAGGTCAGGCAAGGCAGGGTGAAGGTGGTTTATTAAAATAAATGTTAAGTATAAGTAAGATAATCTATTACATATACATTAAATTTATTTTATAAAATATAATAAATTAGGGTCATTCTATATCTTCTATAATTGGTCTCACAACTGCATGACTTACGATTTGGAAGATAGTTTTTAAAAATCCAATTTGGTCAGTACTTAGTCATTTTTGATTATATTTATATTGAACCTAGGGATTTTAGGGCATAAATTTTATAATTAATGTCCATTTTGGGTAAACATATAGTCATGTTTTAGGTTTCGAAGAATTTAAAATAGTTTGTTGGCATGTATAGGAATTCTAGGCTTGTTAAAATTAAAGTTAACAAACCAATGCACACCCTAACCACTACTTTCTATCAATTATACTTATGATTAGTTCCCTTATGGGCCAAAATCAACACAACACTATAATCATTTTTTACTAGGATAAATAGGGATAAATTGGGGCATGTTTAGGCATGGTCATCGTATTTGAATTTAAATTCAAGAAAAATTGGTGTGTATGGGGGAAAATAGGTTGCATTGGTAACGCATGCACAGTCAACCACCCCTTCATGCCAATTTTAATTGGGATTAGGTCCCTTGTCAACAAAAATTGGAAAAAACACTATATTCACTCATGAACAAGGTAAATGCAAATACTTTTAGATAAATATGTGCATGGCCACACCATTTCTCTTCAAATTCAAGAAATAAATGTGTGATTGTGGAAAATTAAGTCATTTTGTGACCCTTGCACATCTAAACACCAATTTATGGTTATTTTATTTATGATTAGCTCCATTATTTCCAAAAGTGACACAACAACACCATATCCACTTATGACCATGGAAATGCAAAAAAATTATGGCATGTGTATGCGTGATTACCCTAATTATCTTTGAATTCAAACCAAAGTGGTGTATAGACACTAAATTTGAATTATATAGCACCTTAGTTTTGTATACTTTGCAAAATATGTACCTTGGTTGTTCTTATTAGTTTTTAGACCTTTACCACTGTCAAAAGGCTCACATTTATTATATTTATGTGCTCATTGCTTATTTATTAATATGATCAATGGTATTCTAATAACCCAGGCCTTTTATCTTACCTAGAATGTTGTAAACTTATATATCTATTCTCTTTGCAAGTTCTAAACTTGTGCTTATTTTCCAACTACCCAAACACTTACATCTTATTTAGACACCTACATTTACACAAGTATCTTATTCTAATGCAAGTATATAGTGACCTAAAGTCATCCAATTTTCAAATGAATCATATCCCTATGGTCAGCCTAAGTGCTTCAATATGAGATATTATCCAAAAGGATTGGTATCTATGCATGATAAATCCTCATTCATTCCTTACATAGAAACATCATATCTCTCACAAGGTAAAGTACCAAAAGTATTAAGTCAAGCATTCAAATGAGAAAAACTTTCCTATTTTCTTGTATTTCCATATCAGTCATAGGGACAACATATATAAAGTTAAAATTACTGACAGAGCATGCCATGAGTCATATTTTCCAAGTTACAAGTTGGGTCACTATTGTACTTGTTTTACACACACAAACCAACATAAGGGATAACTAAATCAATCTAAGGCCATATTTAAAGTAGTGTCTATGTAGGTATTACTCTGTAATAGAAGGGTCTTTTGGGTTAGAATGATACCATGAACCCACTAACCCATTTTCCTAAGGTCACTTTGAAGATGAAGAGCTAGGGTTTTAATGATTTAGTTAGAGAAACAATATTTGAACTACATTTTAATGCACTTAACAGTAACAATATAATAATGTGTCCCACTAGTTGGTTAAAAAAAATTAAAAAATAAATCTTAAAAAATATTTATGATTTTTTTTTTAAAAAAAGGAAAAATGTATATGCACTAAATATTTGTATATATAGTCTAAAACATATTTTTTTGATTAATTTCAATGACCCAAACTCAAGATATTTTGAGGATAATATGAAAGTGTATGTGGCCTCTTTATGCTAAAAAGTAGGAAATAGTTTTATGCTTTGACCCAAGAGTGAAGGCAATAAATAACCCATAACATTCTAGGCAGTTGCATCTAGATTCAACATGCATATTATACTAGTCACATGTATCTAAGTTAGACAAAAGCATTGATACAACCATCCTAGGTCAACCCAAGTGTCTGAGGTTACATAGGTTAAATTTATAGAATTTGAAGACTAATCAAGAATATATATATCCAATCTATTTTTAGCTTGTTCCACATCAGATCTGCATGAACATTTTAATTCAACTAAGTACAATTATTTTACATTTATTACAATATCAGTCATTAGTTGTATTTACTATTTTAAGCATATATTAGTATTTAAATTCATAATATCATTTATTTAATTTTGTAATTAATATGAATGTTATAGAGGTATTTTTTTACTTAGGTTGTTATATTAAAAAATCTCTTTTTGTTTAGCTAAATTTAGTATAAAGTTTTAAATTTTGACAATTTACTATTTTTAGTAAATATTGAAATAAAAGATGAATGGTATACTTATTTTATAATTATTTTAGTAAATATGGTTTAGAATATGTAAATAATTAGAATTTTAAATTACCAGTGACAAAATTTATTTGTTTACAAGTATATGAGTGATGCAGGACATACAAGTTACACATGACCACACATATGTTAGAATTTCATATACCCATTGGCTATGTCATTATGTTGATAATATTATTCCATAGGTTAAATTATTACATGTTATATTTTTATATAACCTTACCACCATGCTAAGCTACCTATATTACTTACACATGCCTTACTACTTACTCATATTTTAACAATGCTAGATGGATATGTTATCCTATTATAATGTGACATTGATACATATGGATGGTGTAGATTGATATTTACTTATTTTATGCCTCATTGATGTCATTAATTTATTACATGATTAGTTACTTTATTATATCGGGAATGACTTATCTATTGGCCCTTGGCATTTTTAGTTGCAAATATTTATGTCCCTTCTAAGTAGAGATTGGCATTATGTGTGAATCTAACTCTTGATTTTCATGACACTTATTGGTTCCATTATCCATATCATGCAATTTTAATGTGTATTCTAATTTTTTCATCCTTTTATTATGTTTTTTGTTGATACATTTATCTACACATGAAACTTATATGTCATACATTAAATACATTTCTTGATTGACATATACATTTATATGATAACATACTCTCCACATGCTCACATGATACTATATGGTGTGATATGTTCACATGAAATGATATAATTAACTCTTATTTTTAGATGAATGAATTACAAGACAAGCCCTCATATTAAAATGGGTCATTATAGTGGGATTGTCATAGAGACATAAGCCTCCATAAATGGAAAATCATATTAAAGTATATATTTAATCAATTCAGAATCATTCAGATATTAGATGGTTTAGTCACATGATAGATATTGGCACATCAATACAAATTATAGAGGCATATGAAATCAATTTATAGAGACTTGAGTATATATTGATACACATACGGGTACATATGCATGGGCTTATGTACACAATTTATATGAAAATAAATTATAAATTTCCACATAAACACACGTTTGAAATAAAGGATCTCAAACTTAGCATATAGATACATGTAATCCTATATCATTTGGTACAAACTAGGGGGCATGATACTAGTTCATGCACATACATAGTTCCACATTTTACAATTTTATGACATGTGGTTGTTATTCCACTTCAAAATTATAAAAAAGAGGTCATGTTGAGGGTGTGAACACTGTTAATTATCTTTTGATCATGCATTTATCCCTTCAATGAGAAGACTTGAGTAAAACTATGTAATTAAGATTGTGGTCACGATGGGGGTATGAACATTGTTCATTCTTTTTTTATCATACATTTTTTAGTTTACATGGATTTAAATTTTAAAAACTTGAGAAAAATTGTGTAATTTAATATATAAAACATATGTACTAGTGTTTCCAATTTCCATTTATAAAATCCATCATATGGTTCCCTTTTTTATCCTAAGTAATAATTTTGGTTATTACATGCCAATTTCTCCCCACATGCATGAGGATTGGGGGATATTTTATTTTCAATATAAGGTCCTACATAGTTACACAAATTTTGTCATAGTCATTTCAACTCTCCATGTTCTTCATCAGGGAAGCACAAACTCTCCAATGATTCAACAAATAAACATCATCTCCAAAAAATTGAAAGGGAAACAGATATTTACCAACATATAAGTGTACGCTTTCCTTACTCTTTAAAAATTTATAAAATTCAAATTTCAAATCATTGGGCATTGAATACTACATGATAATTGCATGTTTTTATTATTGAATGGCATGCATAATTAAATCTTTATATAAAAAATAGTGTGTTGTACACACTTAGGTACATTTCCTTCTACTCTAGAAATTACATTACTAGAATAAAATGGGGAAATTTTAGATCCTAAAATTTTGGATTTGATTCATGAAAATTAAATGCTTTAAACAATTTTCCCACACATGACCTGAGCACATAAATATAGTTATAATTCACAATTATCTCACACCTGCATGCTACCTTATGAGTTTTATCTTTTCATTCTACTATTATGAACCTAAAATAACCACATTATATACTCTAAACATAATTAATAGCCTACACATACATCTCCAAATCCTTAGTTCATTCCACTTGTATAAAGGTTGGTACCATCATTTTTGTTCAATATTGATAGTTAATGTTGGCTTTATTTACTTGATACCAACCAACTCCTAGTAATAGATTATTATAAAATCAAACAATTGTTTGGTATTGACCTTGACCCATATATCTACCATGTCATTTATGTAATAAATTATCCAATTGGACACACATATAAAAATCATGATCTCCTTTAGAAAATGTACTTAGAACTTATTTGGTACGCATATATATGTTGTTGACTAGTTATTCAATATTCTTCCAAAATTGCAAATCCCTCAAAGATTTAAATAAACATGTGGGTTATTTGAAATTGGTTTCCTAATATTTATTGGATATGATACATATTATATTAGATACACTAGTCTTTGTCTTCTTTTTCTATGTATAATGAGTATTTTCCTTGATTTTTTAAGTGTGGGATTAGACTAGGCTACTTAGGAAAATCCTCATTCAATTGTAGCTTTTCTAAAGCTTGCACCAATGTGGTATCAAATATTAGGTTACACTCTTGGGAAGATATTAGAGAGTATATGATTTTTTTAATAAAAATAGGGAAGGCCTCTAGTAGTTGTGAGAAGACATACGATATGGTTGAGCCTGCAAGTGATTTGAAAGAGAGAGGGGATTTCAAGGATCTTGATCTTAGGTTGGTATAATTCTAACTAGGAAGTGTGAGTAATTTTTATACATAGGATTGTGTGTTAAGGTAGAACCCAAATGCCTCCAAGAATAAGATTAGAATAAATTTTAGAAATGAAGGTTTTAGGGATATTGGATACAATTTTTAAAGATATGAATGTTATGCCAGAAGGAATGGATGCCCTTAATGAATAAAAATAAGAGGCCATACAGATGAAAGAGATGACAATGACATTGGATAAGAATAAAGATATCAAGTAGAGGTGAAAAAATATGAAGGTTCTAGAGAGTAGGTGGATGTAGGTGATATAAGTATAATTATAACTATCTCCAAGATTTGAATAGGGGAAAATATGAAGGTACCATGCTTATTAGAGACTATAGACCCTAAATAATTTATTTATAACTTGACTGAGATGGAAAATTACTCTGAATATGATGAGATAGAGGATCCAAGGAGAGTGAAGGTAGAATAAAACAATATGAAAATCCATGTTGCACTTTGGTGGAAAGACATACAAGCTTATAAAAGGAGAAAGGGTAGGAAACATACCCCATATGGGATAGGATGGTGACAATGATGAATTCCAAGTTTCTACCAAATGATTATAAGATTTACTTGGTAAAGAGAATTAATAACTTGAGGTAGATAGAGGGGAGTGTGAGTTAAAATGAATAATTTAAAAATATTTCCATTAGGTATTTTCACTATGAGATGGATCATGAGAAGGTTGTCTAGTAAGTCAATGACTTAAACATGAATATATAGGATAAAATGAATATGGTAAGACTATAAATAAATTAGGAAACCTATCAATATGCATTAAAGGGTAAAGAAAAGTTATCAAGAAGATAAAAACTCTATTCTAGAGGTAGTGTTAGATTAAATAGGGGTATTAAAAATAAATGTAGCTAGAGGTAACCACATCCATGATGGAGAGGCCAATACTTCTCAAAATCATAAAAAATGGCCATAAAGTAAGAGGATGAATGTACCATGCAAGAGAAAGTGGTGGATTTATAAGAAATAGAGATAGAGTAATTTTGGAAATTAATTTAGGCATGTTCAATCTATACATTAGTATTGAGTGTCCACAAGAAATGAGAGGAAAATCATGGAAAGACAGTGCTATTATACATATAGCCCAATGTAATAAAGATTTAATGGCTTCTTAAAATTAGCCATATGAACCTGAATAGTGAAATGAACTTATGATGAAGAGGATTTTAATAAAGTTTGAAACTAAGGAGAATGATCCCATTTAGAGGAAGAACCTATATAGGACTATCTACAAGGTGGGAGGTAAGTGTTTCAAGGTTATAATTTATAGTGTAAGCATTGATAATATATTCTTAGTTTAAATGGTAGAAAAACTAGGATTGAAGAGAGAGGCTCATCCAAATCCTTACAACATGTCTTAGATACAAAAAAGTCATCAAATTTTGGTTGTTAAAAAAAGCCTAGTAAGTTTTTAGATAGGTACTTACAACAATGAGGTATGGTGGTACATCATATACATGGACATGTGCCATGTTGTTTTAGGGAGACCGAGGAAATTTGATAGAATAAATATTAATGATTATTGGTAAAACACCTATTCCTTAAAGAATAATGGTAGAAATCATATCTTAAAATTATAAAATACCAAATAAGAAGAGGAAGAAGAAAATCCATGGACATTTCTAGTGATGGGAAAATATTAATATGGGAAGATAATCAACAAAAGGTATGTTTTGTTGTGATACCCAAGGCACTACAAGAAGGGATACTAGGTGATAACATTGATATAACTTTAGAGTTAAAAGGTTTGTTGAATGAGTTTGATGAATTTGTGTCAAAAGAGATACCAAAATTTCACTCAGCAATAAATATCATAGCTCCTTATTTATATTTAATCCAAGAACACACTTACCTAATAAGGTTCCTTATAGATTGACCCCTACATAGATTTTGTGATTCCCAAAATATCACCCAAATAAAAAACCATAAAAGCACTATAATGTTTTTTATTTAATTTTACATAATCCTAACTGAACATAAATCCATACACATTTCAACTAAACATTTCATCAAATTAACGCAATTGAATCGATGTGTGTTAGGTTTACACACATTTAATAAATCACATCCAAAAGCAAGCAACTTGAAGGAACAAATAAACCCTTAATTTGTTCCACCCCAATTCAACTCTGCACTACCCATGAACATGTTAAATGAGGCAACCTAATCATATTGGGATTGAATTTCCTAACACCCAAAGAAACCCAAGGTCGACTCTCTTGCCACATAACCAAGTGACAATTTTTTTTAATCTATCCATCAAATAGTGATGGGAAAAAATCCATACTAAGAGATAATTAATTCTGACATCACTTTCCAAATCCATTAGTTATAAGATACCCTTATGAACCCATAACACTGACCCATAGAAGATAAACATTAAAATATCTTAGTGTTCCAAATTGGTTTTAACATAGAAAACTATTTGGTCTAGAAGATTCTAGAATAAAGTAATTTCAAAATTTGGCTTCTAAAAATAGTAAAAACATCTAAAATAGATTAATAAAAGTTCTAGAGAAAAATTTAAAGCCAAAATAAATCACTATTATCTTTTGATCCTGAGGAATAGCTCCATTTACTATTTTTAAAAATTAAATTTAGAAATGACCTTGCAAGCTAGACAACCAAAGTTAGTTTCAAAAAATGTCAACTGCCCCTGAAAGAGAGCTCACCAAAAATATTGAATGATAATATAAATGAAATAATAAGTTTTATATATTGATATTAAGCTAAAATATATAATTTATATCTTTCATATTATATAAATATCCAACTGGGTAATTTATACCACCCCACTTCCAAAGTGACTCGGTAGATCCTAAATTAAAAAATTGGAAAAACTAGCATCAAACAAAGAACAAGATGACCTTGATAAAAATATAGAATGATGATTAAAATAAAAAATAAATATTGATACACAAATATGAAACTCAAAACTATATGATACAACTTTAGGTTTTCAAAACGCTAAACTAGGTTATAATTTAACCACTCTTTCCTGAGAAATCATGCAGACAGAAAACATAATCAGCAAGAAATTTCTAAATAAATTGAGTTCAAAATTTAGTTATTAAAAAATACCAAACAATATTTTATTAGATATTTAGAGTTACCAATAATAATTTTAATATAAAATAAATCTTTATCACACTCAAGATTCATGATTCCTTCATTCTAGATTCTTTTAGAATGGTGATTTTGAAAGCACTTTGAAAGCTAGAAGGTGTTATCCAATGTTTGATTTTGACCTTTGCCTCTAAAAATAGTTTCTTTAAAAATCAATTGAATAAAACAAGATGATTCAAGTCTAAGAATTAATTTAGTTTCATATAAGGGAAGATATTTCAAGATTCTGTATAATCCACCTAACAAGCACAACTATTTATTCGCATCAAATCTCAATTGAATTAAGCTGGATTCTAATATTAATTAGCTTAGTTTATTACTTATGATTTCTCATATCAAAGAAGTCAATACTTGTTTTAATGTATAAGGATAATTCTTTAACAATGTTTTAGGGCATTGTAGTTACATCTCTAGATTTATAAACAGAGTAACTTGATTTTTTAATCCTTTAAAACATTCTAGTTTTGTTTATTGAAATTACTTTCCTTTGATTCAAAAGTTTATCTTGCCAACTATAAAATCACTTTAAATCTACAATAATATTAATTCATCTTTACTTGTCAATTTATTTTCTATGTGTTATGAAGGCTTGGTGTAAAGCAATTATTTTGTTAAATTTGTAAGGCTCATTCAATTCATCTTGAGTAATTAATTTTCTTTTTATAAAACTTTAATTTGAAATCAAAGGTTGTGTTATTCATTATGCCATCAAAACGAAAGACATTAAACAATGATTTTATATGCATAATACAATCGATCATTCATTATTCCAATTGATAATAAAGGTTGCACAAATTCTCTATTAGGTTACATAAATACATACACAACTTTAATAGATGAAACAATAATTACATTACAATCCAAAGTTTACATCCTCCCTACGAAAATGAAGACAAAATACATCCTATCACAAGTTAAACTAGTGTCTTACAACAACTTTTATAGTAATCAAGAACTTGAATCATAATATAGTTCTTTCAATAGTAAGGTAACTCAATACTAGAGACAAGCCTTGTGAATAATTTTTCAAATGTTCTAAATTGACAAGACCATATAATCAACATCAATTACAAGATGCAAAATAATTAGCATTTAGATGCTACAAATATCAATCATAACAAGAATAATATCTCTAAACTATGTCTAACACTTGTTAATCTTCTCCCTACACTAAGACATAGGCAAAAATAGGTCAGCTTACGCTGAGCAAGTAAATATGGCCTAACAAATATTTTTCTTTCTTTTCTCAGAATCATAAACAAGATAATAATGACAATTCAACATTCATTCTAATAATGACTATATGTTATCTTACATAAGTTTTGGAAAGATGTAATAAGGAATATATAGGTCAAAATTTATCAATTTATCTATATATCTTATTTATATCCACCAATATAATGTCAATACCAGTTATTAAAACTATGTTTGAACTTATCTTTTTACTACAACTCACATATATTATCTCAAAATCCACCTATAGTACTACACACTAATTAATAAATATCGATATACCAATTTTGTATTTTTATAAATCGTGAACAATATACAAAGGTATATTTTAGAATGTACTATTATTTGATACACCTCTCATCATGCTAAATGTGTTAGCCACTCATACTTCGACCACTACACCTTTACAACTATTTATTATTTTATGTACTTTCTTTTATCTATAATTCATACTTGTGATTTGTTTGTTTCACTTATTATTCATTAATAGTTTCATAATATAATAACATCAATCAAATAATATAATTATTAATCCAATATTAATAACTTCAATGTCAATGTATGGTCATATTTATCATGATGATATTCTATCTATATGCACAATGTATATATTTTTTATCCATTGCTGACTTACCTATGCTATCTACATTCTTCAAAAATAAGATCAATAAGTAAATAAAATATAATTTATAAATAATAAATATAATCATCTATTATAATTATAAAACTTAAATTATAAATTATAATAATTTTTTTTTAATTATAAATATAAATTATAACATAAAAAATTATAATTTATAAAATCTAAATTATAACTATATATTATAAAATATAAATGTATATTATAAAATATAAGTCATAAAATATACATTTCATAAATTAAAATCAACGAACTCTTAAAGTTAAAGTAAGTTTGTTTTTTCTAACTTAACGTTTCCCCCCCTTTTTTTAAAGCGGCTCAACCATGGCCATCGGCCATGGTGCCGTGGGGAAGGATGTGAGGGGGAGGCAGGGGTCGGCTCAGCCGCCACCCTTCCCTCTCCATTGTTTTATTTATTTTTATTTTTATTTGTATTATATTTTTTTAATAAATAAAAACAATATGATGTGCAAATGTACAGTAGCTTATATATATATATATATATATATATATATATATAATCTTATGTTTGGGTAAAATAAGTGTATATATATTTATAATTAAAATATTTATATATATAAATATATTTTTTATTTAATCAAGAAAAAAAATATGTTCATGCAAGGAAGAGGTATATACATTAAATATATAATCTTATTATTTTGGTTATGTCCATCCAATAGTCCAAGTAAAGGGTTTTCTAAAAACTTGAAAAGTAAAACAACTCAATAACTAAAAGAAAAAAAATACCATATTCAAAGATTTAAAAGAAGCCATCATTTACCCTATTTACAAATATGAGAGAAAGAACAAATTAATCTTTGAAGGAGAGTTCATTTACCTGTTTGAAGCTTCATGGATGTTCCTTTAGCTCTACCAAGCTTTCCAATCCATCCTTTCTATGTTCTCCTTCCTCCTCCATCTTTCTCTTCTTTCTCATTTTCAACAATCTCCTTCCAAAAGAGAAAAACCACCACCAAAACCAAGATGCATAAACAAAATAACTTCAAAGTCCTAACTAGGTTTTGACCAAGTTGCACATTATTATTATTATTATTATTATTATTATTATTATTATTATTATTATTATTATTATTATTATTATTATTATTATTATTATTCCCAACACCCTCAAATGATCCATAACTTGATCAAAGAGAGTACCCTCTCTTACAAGCCCACATGAGCTTTTATAACTAAATTAATTTAAAATTTTCTTACTACAAGACACTCAACCAAGTGGGTTGAGTACCCACACTAGGCTAGGGTCTAAATAGGCTTTCTAGAAAACCTATGGTGTAGAGCTCATAGGATACTTAGGAGCCCTATGACTCTTCTCAAAATAATAAAAGCCATTTTATAAATTTATAAATTCATCTAATAAATATGAGAGGCTTAACTTTAATTAATCATTTTTAACTTTAATTAATCTTTATTGATTAATAAATCAAGAGAGAATTATAATTTAAAACCTTAATAAACACTTAAAAGTATTAGCAAGTATCTCAATTAGAATGGGAAGACGATCCATCCTGCGGGGTGTTACATACTCCCCCTCTTATAAAAGCATCATCTTCGATACAAAAACTACAAGGGATGAGTGAACATTAATTACTCACTCTTAACATCCCTATAATACTACCACAACCATCGATACTCAAGGTTTTAATAGAAAACAATAGAATCTAAGTAATGATTAATACACGCATATGAATATAAGTGTCAATCCAAGGTCAAAAATACTGAGCATAACTCAACTGATATCACAAAAATACATCTAGCAAAACTCTAAAATTACATGTACACCATGCGTTAATTTGTTATATGCTCATACTAAGCACTCATTGTCATCTCCTGGTGAACATGTCATGTGAAATAAAATGCACCATGTTAAGATTAATGTCAATTAGGAAACCAACACTAGAATACCCTGAGTGTTAGACCATGTTGAACAAAACTCCCACACTGAGTAATATCACCAAACTATGTTATATTGATCAATATCATAAGGTGCCAACTAAAACACAATTAATCTCAAAAATGAGCAAGTGAGAACAAATTTCATCCTAACATAATTCATATTTTTTATTTGCATCTATCACTAACCAACTGAAACACACAATCATGAAAGCTTAAGTATCCATCCAATATCCAAATCATACTGAGAGAAGAATAATGAGTGTCAATCATGGTGAGGGTACATTACTAGGATAGGTATCCATCCATGTCAATGTTATCTAGAGCTAACTGAATAATAATGAACCATATTAGATCATGCTTAAATAATCAATCAAGGTATATGCCAAAATCAACAAGTAGTCAATGCATATCAAATCATCTGCTTAGGCCTCACCAACAACATAAAATGATACCATTGTTGAAATCACTAAGGATCACTATGCTATATATATATATATATATATATATATATATATATATATATATATATATATATATATATATATATATATATATATATATATATATATATATATATATAAGACCTCCCAAAAGAGTCATAACCCCATGTAAAGACCACATGTGTGTGTGTGTGTAAGCACCACATCTAGTGGGGTGGAAAGGGTAGTACCATGAACCAATGTGACCAGTTCCCATCATGACCCACTAGCTATATTCTAAGTTGCTTCTCCTCCCCCATACCACACCACATGTGTACTAGTTATGTACATATGAACACATATGAAACCATCACCAATAATCATCGAAAGAATTATACCAGAGAATCAACCAATCATGTAAGAGAATAACTAATAAAAGTGAGACTAAGTAATATTAAAAGAAAAGATAAACCTAGAAATATAAAATAAATTACAACAAGAATGTCCATGATCAACTATTAAAAAAAATCAAAGACAATAAAATAAAATGTTGATTTGAAATCAACTTAGAAATAAAATTCAATCAAATATAAATAATTTTGACAAAACATAAATGAAAATAGATCACATCACGAGCACTAAGTGACTTCTGTAAAGCACTAAATTTTTTCCAAGGGGAGAAGGAATAAAGATCATCTCAATTACTTCCCAGAGGTAATAGGCATCTTGATTACATCTAAGAGGTATGAGGCATCCCGATAACCTCTCAAAGGTTCGAGGCATCTCAATTACCTCCCAGATATATGAATCATATCAATTACCTCCCAGAGGTATAAGGAACACTATCAATTACCTCCCAGAAGTAAGAAAAATACTTGTAAATTATCTCTTAAGGTAATACAATAACTATACATCATCATATGTAATAGTGCCACCATACAAATCAATTGATAAACTCTCATACACAACATCCCACTGTTATAAAAGTACCAAGGTAATCATATTATCTCACGTTTATGACTATCTTGTAACCAACCTGTTATCAAATAGCATTATTTATAGAGAGTAACCATGTCGAACATATCAAAAAAAAAGAAATTGCATCATTCCAACTGATGCCACAACATCATCCCAGATGACATTTTCAACATATATCTATAACTTCAGTTAAAATCTCATGAAGAATATCTAAGTCTCTCTATGTATAGTAATACAATGTCCCAAGGTAACATGTAGAAATTTTATCTATTATCATCACTAATCATCATTAAAGAGACCAAATAACACCCATATAATAACAAAGTGCTACTGTAGAGTAATTATCCAATACCAATTGACCATAACTGACCATCATGACAACTAAATGATACAGATAAAGGAGAATGACAACTATCAACTCTCTCACATGGCATCCAAATGCCACATAAATACCAACACATGCATACAATCTCATATCTCTAAATGTATCTACTCCCAAGTAATATATCTCTAGGGAAATATCATTGTCAAACATAGTTCACTAAAATTTTGTCGAGTGAAAATTGTATGCATAATTGAGTGTTGATCACTAAGAACTACTATCTATTGTAAATACTAGAAGTATCTAGATAGCCTAAGCAATCATTATTGAGATGAAATAAGACATCAACTACATTACTCATAAATCCATACCCAAAACACCAAGCTTTCATAATTCAAAACTAGGGTGTGATAAGATGAAGAAAACATGGTTCTATAGGTCCTGACATATGCATCGATTAAGGTATCACATGCTACCAAATTTTGTATGTGTTAGCATATAGAAAACTATTAAAAGTATGCAATGGTCATTGCAAAAGATAAAGATCGCCTAAAAGGTTCAACATTCATAAAAGTTTAGAAACTATAACCAATGCTAACTATATGTTGTAGACAACTAACATATATACTACCAAATTAAAGTGTACTTGTATCACACACTTTTTGAACAAAGAGGAGGAACAACCATTTAGGGTTACTATTATCTAAAGTTCTGAAAGAAATTCTCTTATGTTAATGTTATTAACACTTATAGGCCATCTATCACTATTAAAGGGTTAGACTATTCTCAAACAAGTATTCCTTCATCCATAAAAATATGTAAAAATCCTATCATTACCACTTTTATTTTAACACCATAAGGCTAATTTTGATTTTGAAATTGGTTAAGTTGTATAAAACCAATCTTGGCTCTAAGAAAGAATCATTTCAACACATTTATTATAAATTCAAGATTCATCTATGTAATACACATGTAATAACAATCCTGTAAATCTCATTAGTTTACTTCTACATATAATCAGTCACCTTACCTATTAAAGGTATATAACATTTCTTCACCACTAAATAACATTATCGTCATCAATCACTTGAGCAATATTGTAGTTTTATATCTAAAATCAATAATATATCATATTTTTATTCAATAAATATACTTAAAATCAAGGCAATGAAAGGTAAATGTAACAACTCTAACCTTAACATCCAAGGGAATTAATAAGTCTAAGACAGCATGCCTACAATCAATTCAAATCCAAAGGTAAATAATATGTTTGGATGTTGAAAACCAAAGTAAGACACACCAAAGTAGGTTTTACATTCTTACTTATATTCAAATCATAGCATATACAAACATAATTTCTTATAGGAATGTATTCAAACTTTAACAAGAGCTTATTAAAAAAAATCTTTCAAACCACCTCTATAACAATGCCAATCAAAAATACAAGGATACTAAAGAGTGTATTAAGATAAAATACCACTTAAGTACATATGTAAAAAAATATACAATTTATATACAACATTAAAACTCAATCATATATAGGGTCGGGGGGTGTAGTCGGTTGGTCGGGTACTTCCGTTGCGGCTCTGCCCATCAGTGTTCAAGTCCCCCACTGACCCCTGGTACCAGTATTAGTCGTGTCTAGCCAGCGGCGCCGATCACGTTAAAAAGTTTACCCAACTTTTAATAAAGTGAAAAAAACTCAATCATATATAAATATATATCACACAATAAATATAATACAAAATGCTAATTTGAATTATAGACATGCCAACAAAGTCCTCAATTTAAAATTCAAGTAAATTTCCCCAAGCACAAACAACATGGTCACACAGATCAATTTATGATCTCAACTCATAGTGAGTACAACCGAACAAAGATATATTATGATGATAAGTTTTACAACTTCAACATGAATACCAAACACAATCCCCAAAAATTTTAGTGTGAAACCTAAGCTCTGATACCAAAATGTGATGCCCAAAATATCACCCAAATAAAAATCCATAAAATGTTATAATTTTTTTTTTAAATTTTGCACGATACTAACTCTACACAAATCCAAACACATTTCAACTAAACACTTCATCAAATTAATGCAATTTAATTGATGTGTGTTAGGTTTACACACATTTAAGAAATCACATCCAAAAGCAAGTAACTTGAAGGAACAAATAAACCCTTAATTTGTTCCACCCCAATTCAACTCTACACTACCCATGAACATGCTAAATGAGGCAACCTAATAATATTTGGATTGAATTTCCTAACACCCAAAGCAACCCAAGGTCGACTCACTTGCCTCGTAACCAAGTCATACTTTTATTAATATGTCCATCAAATAGCGACGGAGAAAAAAAATCATATTAAGAAATAATTAATTCTGACACCACTTCCCAAATCCATTTTCTATAAAATACTCTTATGAACCCATAACACTTATCCATAGAAGATAAACATTAAAAAATCTTAGTGTTCTAAATTTGTTTTAACACAGAAAACTATTTTGTCTAGCAAATTTTAGAATAAAGTAGTTTCAAAATTGGGCTAATAAAAATAGTTAAAACATCCAAAATAGATTAATAAAATTTTTAAAAAAAAATTAAATCCAAAATAAATCAATATTATCTTTTGATCTTGAGGAATAACTCCATTTACTATTTTTAACAATTCAATTTAGAAATGACCTTGCAAGCTAGACAACAAAAGTCAATTTTAGAAAATGTCAACTACCCCTAAAAGAGAGCTCACCAAAAATATTAAAAAATAATATAAATTAAATAATAAGTTTTATATATTGATATTAATCTCAAATATATAATTTATATCTTTCATATTCTATAAATATCTAACTAGGTAATTTATACCACCCCACTTCTGGAGTGACTAAGTAGAACCTAACTCAAAAAACTAGAAAAATTAACATCAAACAAAGTTCAAGATAAACTTGTTAAAAATAGAGAACGATTCTTAAAATAAAATATAAATACTGATACACAAATATTAAACTCAAAACTACATGAAGCTAAACTGAGTTATAATTTAAACACTCTTTCTTGACCAATCGTGAAGACAGAAAACATAATCAACAAGAAATTTTTGAATAAATTGAGTTCAAAATTTAGTTATTAAAAAATACTAAACAATATTTTATTAGATATTTGAAATTACTAATAATAATTTTAATGTAAAATAAATCTTTATCACCCTCAAGATTCATGATTCCTTCATTCTAAATTCTTTTGGAATGTTGATTTTGAAGGCACTTTGGAAGCTAGAAGGTGTTATCCAGTGTTCGATTTTGACCTTTGCCTCTCAAAATCATTTCATTAATAATCAATCGAATGGAACAAGATGATTCAAGTCAAATAATTAATTTAGTTTCATACAAAGGAATCTATTTGAAGATTTCGTATAAGCCACCTAATAAGCACAACTATTTATTCACGTCAAATCCTAATTGACTTAAGTTGTATTTTAAATTTAACTAGCTTTAGTTTATTACTTATGATTTCTCATATCAAAGAAGTCAATACATGTTTTAAAGTGCAAGGCTAATTATTTAATAATGTTTTAGGGCATTATAATTACATCTCTAGATCTGTAAACAATGTAACTTGATTTTCTAATCCTTTAAAACATTCTAGTTTTGTTTATCAAAATTACATTCTTTTGATTCAAAAGTTTATCTTGGCAAATAGAAAATCACTTCAAATCTACAATAATATTAATTCATCATGTCATTTTATGTTCTTATGTGTTAAGAAGGCTTGGCTTATAAAAGTTATTTTGTTGAATTTATGAGGTTCATTCAATTCATCTTGAGTAATTAATTTTCTTTTTATAAAACTTCAATTTAAAATCAAAGGTTTTGTTATTCATTATGCCATCAAAATGGAAGACATTAAGCAAATATTTTATATGCATAATACAATTGATCATTCTTTACTCTAATTGATATTAAAGGTACACAAATTCTCTATTAAGTTACACAAATACATACACAACTTCAATAGATGAAACAATAATTACATTACAATCCAAAATTTACATCCTCCTTACGAAAATGAGGACAAACTACATCCTATCACAAGCTAAACTAGTGTATTACAACAACTTTTATAGTAATCAAGAACATGAATCACAATATAATTCTTTCAAAAGTAAGGTAACTCAAGACTAGAGACAATCCTTATGAACAACTTTTCAAATATTCTAAATTAACAAGACCATATAATCAACATCAATTACAAGATGCAAAATAATTAGCATTTAGATGCTACAAATGTCAATCATAACATGAATAATATATCTAAACTGTGCCTAATACTTGTAAATTTTTTCCCTGCATTAAGACATAGGCAACAATAGGTCAGCTTACGCTGAGCAAGTAAACATGTCCATACAAAGATTTTTCTTTCTTTTCCCATAATCATAAACAAGTTAATAATGACAATTCAACATTCATTCTAATAATGACTATATGTTATCTTACATAAGTTTTGCAAAGATGTAATAAGGAATATATAGGTCACAATTTATCAATTTCTCTATAAATCTTATTTATATCCACCAATATAATGTTAGTGGTAGTTATTAAAACTATGTTTGAACTTATCTCTTTACTACAACTCACATATATTATCTCAAAATCCACCTATAGTACTACACACTACTTATTAAATATTGATATGCCAATTTCATTTTTTTTTAAATCATGAACAATATACATAATTTATATATAATCGTGAACAATATAAATAATATGAATACAATCTCATGTTTGTGTAAAATCCTTTACTAAGTTTTGACTAAGTTACACATTCAAAATTTAAAATCTCATTTTATTATTATTATTATTATTATTATTATTATTATTATTATTATTATTATTATTATTATTATTATTATTATTATTATTATTATTATTATTCCCAATATCCTGAAATGACCCATCACTTTTTTGATCAAAGAGAGTACCCTCTCTTACAAGCCCACATAGACTTTTACAACTAAATTAATTTTTTTTTAAAATTACTACAAAACACTCAACCAAGTGGGTTGAGTACCTACACTAGGCTAGGGTTTAAATAGGCTTTCTAGAAAACCTATGGAGTAGAGCTCATAGTCTACTTAGGAGCCCTATGACTCTTCTCAAAATAATAAAAGCCATTTTATTAATTTGTAAATTCATCTAATAAATATGAGAAGCTTAACTTTAATTAATATTTTTTAACTTTTAATTAATCTTTATTCATTAATAAAACAAGAGAGAATAATAAGCTAAAAACTTATAAATATTAGAAAGTATTTCAATTGAAATGGGAAGATGATCCATCCTGCGAGGTGTTACAGATTTAGGAATCCAATAAACAAGTGCATGAATTTTTTTTTAAGATGATTTATTAGAAGGAGCCCTATTCCATGTGTATTACCTATTTTACTAGAACCCAGGAAGAATGTTTAATGGATAATGTGTATGGATTCATGAGAAATAATAAATATAACCATGAAATATAGGTGTTCATTCAATAAAACTGGCAATCTCAAGGATTTCCTAATGAGATAAAAGTACATTAGTAAGATTTATTTCAATAGTTCATACCCTCAAATAAGGATAAGAGAAGGGAATGAATGGAAAATATTATTTAATAAAAAAGAAGCGCTGAATGCATGACTATTAACTCCATTATAACTTATAAATTCCCCTATCACATTTATAATGTTAATGAATGAGGTGTTGAAACAATCATAGGAAAATTTGTGATTGTTTACATTGATGGCATACTAATTCTCAAAGACATCAATCAAGAACACTTATTACACTTTAGGAAAGACCTAAACTATATTAAAGTGGATAAATTTCTAATTAATCTTAAGAAATGCAGCTTTATGATGGATGTATTGGTATAGTTGGGGTTTTTAATCTATGAAAAAAGGCTACAAATGGATCAAAAAAGGTTAAAGCAATTATGAAATGGAAAAAACCTAATAACATTTTTGAATCCAAAATTTATCATCACATTAAAATCTTTTAATTGAAGTTTATTATAAAAAATAGCAGTATATCTTCATCAATTAACAAAACCATGAGAGGAGATAACAGAGAAGTCAAATTTTGAAGAAAAATGTCAATGAATAATATGTTTTATAAGTAATAGACTATTATAAAATTTATCATGAGGATTGTCATGTAAGTTGAACAACCATTTCATTAGTTACTAGTCAAGAAGTCATAACTATAACATATTTAAACGAGAATCTCAGTGATGCAAAGAAGAAATATTATATTTATGATGAAGAGATTTATGTTTTTTGGCAATCATGAAAGAAGTGGAGGCATTATTTAATTCCTAATATTTTGTGAAATATTTTTATCATCGTGATCTATGGTCTATTAAAATCTAAGGTAAATTGAACCAAAGGCATATGAAGTGGGTAGAGCTTCTTCAAACTTACACTTTTATCCATAGTCATAGAATGGGGAAATCAAACAAGGTAGATGATAAAAAAGATGGTGACTAAAATGAGATCTAGAGTTGTTTGTTTTGATTTAATGAGGGAGATGTATAAATAAGATGTTAATTTCAAGGATGCTTGGAAAAGGTATATTGATCTCACTAGCATGGAAATAATGCCATCGTTGGACTATCTCATACAATATGGATTACTCTTTCAAAGACAACAAATTTTCATACCTAAAGGATCAATTAGGGATAACATAATAAAATGAAACCAAATTGGTGGATTGGTTGGACATTTTAGATTAAACAAGACTTTATCTCAGCTAAATATGAGGTATTACTACTCAAAGATGGGAAGTGAAGTCAAAAAAATTGTGTAACCCTATAGAGTTTGTTAGAATACCAAAAGAGTAAAAAAAATGGGATTTTATTATTGTTTTCTAGTACTTGAGAGACTGTGTGGCAATATAAACATGGAATTTGTACTTAGATTACTAGGAACTAGAAAGCTAGTGATTTAAAAAACAAAATTGACACATTCTTAAAAAATAGCATAATTTATAACTAGAAAAAGACAAATGGTGCAACATAATATTCTAGTTTGATCTTCAAAGAGGTTGTTAGGATCCATGGACTGCTTAAGATCATACTTTCTGATTGAGACAATTTTTTTGGGTTATTTTAGGGAAAACATCAGGTGAACTTTGTGATTTTTGAATATAATCTGGAATTATAGCTCTACATATCACCCACAAACTAATGTGTAGATTAAAGTTGTCCATAAAAGCTTAGACAACATTTTGAGATGTTTGGTTGTTGAGATACCTAAGAAAAGGGAAATAGTGTTTCCACATGAATAATTTGCATACAATAATTATGTTAATAGAATCTCAAGTGAAACACCATTCTAAATTATATATGGGCACAACCCAATAAGTATGTCAAAAATAAGATAACTTGTTTATATGATCAATTGAAGAGTTTTGAAGGTGAAGAGTTTTTTGAATACATGAAATACTTGCATAAACATGAAAGGGATCATCGATTTGAGCATAGGATCCATGTCTATAAAAAACATGTTGATCATAATATAAGATTGATGAATTTATAAATTGGTGACTTGGTCCTTTCTCATCTCATAAAATAGAGATTCCCAAGGAAAACCTACAATAAGCTAAATTGGAAGAAGATCATTATTTGCAAGATCATGATGAATTTATTTCTAAATGCATATAAAATACAGATGTCAACAGAATTGGACATCTCTCGACTTCTTAAATTTTAAGAAGTTATAATCACCTAAAAGTGACACTTGAGTGCTAAGTGTGATACTTGAGACCACATATTCCTAGTTTAGCTCTTGACCTATCAGGGCCTATTTTCACACTTATCTAACCTTCATGTGGGCCACAGGCATTCCTAATCATCCCTAAATAAGTATGAGACCCTCATTATTGCATCCTGGCCATTCTAGGCTATACCACCTAGACATTAGTACCATAATAGGGACAATAGTGCCACATGGTGCTAGTGTCCCAATATTGGTGCTACTATCCATTCTCTCCTTTTTCATCACACACACACACACACACACACACACACATTTTAACCCTCTAACCACTAGAGGGAAATCAAATGCAAATTATATATGTAAATCTAGAACAAGTTGTGCACAATTAAGGTTATCAATCCCTATTCTAACCTAATTTTACATACTACCATCTACAACATTCTTCAGCTCATATTACTCAAATTTTTAATCTCAAGCACATTCAAAGTAGGGTTCATTTTTGTGGGCTATATTAAAAAATACTTAGAGGTTCCTAGGCAAATTAGATTTGTAATGGGGATGAATCAGTTTGGAAGGTGATTAATTGTACAAGAAAATCAAGAGATAAATCAGTTGAATCACTATTTTATGAATACAAAAATTATACAAACATAAATATTATTATATATTTGGATTCCTCTCAAAAAATTATACATTAAAAAATAAATCATCGCAATCTAAGTCCATATGCAAAAGTTATGGCCTCGAGAAGTTGGCTAGGTTAAAGTGGACTTGTCGATGGACATCTGCATGATTAAAAAGGATGTCCACATGATGCAAATGAAAATCTAAGGTGCTAACCGCCTCTGGATGTGTATCCCTAAGAAGGGATGTGGATCATGCCCACCAGCTTCTGTGGGTCTCAAACTCGAGACCTAGCTCTAATACTAATAGAAGGATTGGCCATCATGCCAAAAGCTCTAGAGTGATCTGGGTCCTCTTCTAGATCCCCATATAGGCCAGCCACTGAAGCACCCAAGGCGATTCCCGATCAAACACATGGCGTGCGCTGATCAGTCCCTAAGGAGAGACGCTATCCCTAAGATGGGATGTGGATGTCTGTCTGCATCATATGGATGTTTACTGACAAGTACACTTTAAGCTAGCCAACTTTTTGATGTTGTAACTTTTGCATACATACTCGGGTTATGATGATTTTATTTTGAAATTGCATAATTTTTGGAGAGGAATATATATATGTAAAAATATTTCTATTTTGAGTATTTTTTACTATAATTTTGGGTTGTGAATGGTCGCCGACTAGTTTAAAATGCATTTATTGGTAGACGTCTACATGATATAGATGAACGTCCACATGATGCAAATGATCGTATGAACCTTAAAAAATCATCTACATCATGCATATGGTCATCAACATGTGTGGATGATTGTTAACATATTTAGATGACCATTGACATATGTGGATAGTCATCAACATAAGCAAATGACTGTCAGCATATGTAGACAACCATCGGTATATGCAAATGACCATCAGTATATGTAGATATGCAGACAATCATCATCATATAAAGATGGTAATCTACATGTTTTATTTAAGTCAAATTTACCTATATTGTCTTTCAAATATTCATGAATTAATGAATATTCACCACTAAAATTAACCCTAATTCAAAGAACACAAGTTACCTATCATAATAGCTTCACTTGTACATGTACCAGAACATAGGTGGGGAGAACTACACCAAGTTTGATCCCTATTCAGAGTATTTTTATATACGTAACTCTCATCATAGTGGGGATTTTAGGATGTACAGCCTAACCCACTAAAAACACACTTTTATGCTTTTATCATAGTGCCATTATGTGATCTAGGAATTTGACTCAAGAGAGGATGGCTAATATGGTGTTAGTTCCAAAATGAAAACAAAATGAAATAAACATACTAATAGCATAAAATATATAGGCCTAAACATTAGAGAGAGCTTAGCTAACAATCATGAATGAAAATCATAACTAAAATGCAAAAGAAAACTCTTTTACCTTCCTTGGATGCTCCAAAATACTTGTTGTGGTGGCTTGCTTGGGTTGTGCTCATGAAGTCCTTGGCAATGGAAGCTTGACAACCTCCATCTCTCCTTCGCACCTTTTGCTTATGGCTTGGCTTGGATTAGAATCAATTTGGCATGGTAACACTATTTACATGAAACTTTTGGAACCAATCCTACATTATAACTTTGCACAAATTAAGTTTAGAAATGATATTGTGAGGCCTCCTATTTATAGATTTTTTGATTTGATCAAAATCAACCTCAATCATCCATCTCAAGATTGAGATGTGTGGTTGAGGATTAATTCAATTTTTAGAATTAAGTTTGTAATTATCCTCATCCTAACATTGGAGGAATGGGAAATTAAGAGGCATGGAGGGCATCATGGAAGGCATTAATGAGGCATGGGAGGCTTGAATCCTTATATTTGTGGCATTTATGGCCTAGGGATGTCTTCCCAAGAAATGTGGTCACTTGATGATGCAGATATTCAATATTCATTCTCAAAACAAAGTATTCAACAAGTTTCTATGGAATTATTAATTAAGCCTTGAATTGGGTTAATTAGCTCTTAAGCATGATTAAGCACACTATGCATAAATTACCTAAATTGATCAGAATGCCTTGTTATTGGTCCTAAATTTAAATGGATTGGAATTAGAAGTCACTTTCAAATGTGTTATAAATATATTCCCATTTAGGATGTTGCCAACAACAAATAACAAAGGCACAAGTCTTGTACAAAATATTTGATAGGAAAGAGTAGTCTAGAGCACACATGTACAAATTTGGCATTTTGAATCGAAATGGACTAATCAAAGTTAGTTGGACCATAAATTTCATTACCCCATTTAGTGATACCCTAGCCAAAATTGGCACTTGAATATATTAGTTTCACATCATTTTACATGTTTTAGTGTTTTTAGGCCAAATTATGCATTTTAGATGGAAACTGGTCAAAAGCCTACTTAGAGGTTATCGATAGCCAATTTTAGGTGTCTATAATTTTCCCCTATTTGGGAAGGCATTACAAGCTATAAGTAAAATAATGTCTTCTCAAAGAATAAGAAATGGCCTGTATGCCAAAAAAAGATGATGATTGAAGAACAAAGCTCCAAAATAGTTTTTTGGGAAGCCTATGATGATGCCCCCTCAAGGGATTGGCCATCACATTTGTTGATGGATGGTACCTCGAAAAGAAACAAGAAGAAAGGTGGAATTAACCCATGGTTGATATTAATCCAAATGAGAAACTGCTTGCATGCATTGATTTAAAAAGATTACTAATTTTCCCAAAGGCAACTTTAATCAGGAATAAAAGTTAAAATAATGATTTGCCTATAGGAAATTATAATCATTAAGAGGAGCTAGATTTGCTAAAGATGATTGTACCCCAGTTAGAGTTGATTAACAAGCATAACTCAAGGATATAACCTAGAATATAGACTAAAGCAAGTGAGTGCAAAGTGATGAAAGAGATGGATAGAGGAATAAGATTGATCAATAGAATGATTCAGTTCTACCTACCAATGAGGAGATGCACATCCTTATTAGCAATGATACAACTAGAATGGTTAATAGTTTATATCAATCAAGGTGTGTGGGAGGATTTACCAAGGTGCCAAGGAAAAACTTCTATAGCTCTATTGATTTTAGACCTTTGTGAAGCTAATTTTTGTTGTGCATGTGATGGTAGGCTTCATGATAGAACACCATGAAGACTATCACAAAATATGCATAAGGACTAACTCTCAATCTAATAAATACTTGAAAACAATGCACCAATGATAAAAACCAAGATGACAATGTTAACATATGAATATGGATAGACTCAAAAATAATGTGCGCAAGGAATCACCTAATGAACCCATACAGACTAAGTTGAGGCAAAAATGATGAAAGTAAACAAATAGGAAAGCGAATAAAAAAATAAAAAATAAAACAAATAAACAACCTATAATAAACAAATAAACAAAAAGCCTGAAAGCAAAAGAAATCATCCTAAAAATGATAATGCCCTAGTAAGGTAGATCGAGGATAACTGACTAGGCTTAGATAGGACAACTATTTTTGTATTTTTGAAATATTATAAATGTTTTTAGCATTTTGAGGTATCTTAACTCATTAAAGAATGACAACATCCCTACTCACAAAATAGTGAGAGTGTTTGGCTTAGGTTTCTCACAAAACAGTGAGAGCGTATGGAAAGGGGGACTGAGGTGACCTCAACACATATTAAGCATGACCCACACAGTCCTAAAATGATGTCATAGTAATTCCCTCTACATAAAAGGTGGGGAAAAACCAACTAGGTCCCAACAAGTTCTCAAATCTGGCACATGGCCAGTCAAATGAAAATAGTGATGGCAAGGTGATGTGGCAATGCATGATAAACAAGTGTTTCCCCTAGTTTGTCTATAGGTGGTTATAACTAGGATATAATGGCATAGGTCAATGATAATAATTTGCCCATAGATGGTTATAATTAGTAGCAAGATTAGTGAAACAATAATTTACCCATAGGTGGCTATAATCAAGCTCACATAAACAAGCTTAATAGGATGAAAGATATCTTACTAGATCAACTATCACACTACTTTCATAGACTATCATTATAAACATAGATTGGATTGATTTTTGAAACTTTATTTCAATCCCCCCACAAAAAGTGTAGGAAGAACCAAAGTAACCAAGATCAAAATAGGATTGGGTAGGATGACTAAAAATAGGGTTTGGTCTAAATAGGAATGGAATGATAAGATGGTATGGTCTTCCTAATGATAATGGTTGTTTTTGATAGATTGGATAAAATGGTAAGAGGATTTCCCCCAAGTGATGGGGTGAATGGTTTGGTACTTCGATAATGGACAATGGATATGTAACAATGGAAATGGCAATGCGAGATGATATGGTACATGTTTTTGGCCTGGGTGTGGTTTTTTATTCTATTGTTCCTACTGATGGGAGATGTACATCTTAATAAAAAAATAATACAAATGGAATACTTGATCATGTTAATTTCTAGCCCACACTTCATCAAAATAACCACTCTATAAAGAACTTGATGTAAATTTGGTTGCTAAGAATGCTTTTGTGATCTTCATTGGTCATTGATTCAGATTCCTTCAAATGTCGAGACAAGGTATTTTTATAGCCTCCTCAAAGGAAAGTGCTACCATGAATGGTAAATAGGGATAAATAATGGATGGTAGGTTTGACTATGAAATGGAATGGTAAATGATAATGGAAAGTATAATGATGGGAAAACTAATGAAGATCAAGACTTTCAGTCACACGTAATGTTGTTGATACTAGATTTGACATAATTTTGGTTGTGGTGGGGGCGAAGACTTGTTCTCTCGATAAGACAACCAAATTTTTTAATTGTTTGATCTTGAGAGTAGCTACCATCTAATTAGGCTGTATATAGGAAGCTATTTTGATTTGATCTTTGATTTGATCTTCATTAAGTAGTGAATAAATTTTATGCTCAATTATTGGTGCCTTAATGAGGTTTTCACCAATGAAATTGTCTTGATTGTATTGGAGCACCTTTGAGAAGGTTTCACTAATGAACATTGGCTTTTGACTTTGATTATCTTCTAGCGCTTTTGAAAAAGTGTCACTAAAAGAGGTTGAGTTTGATCTTTGCTTATCCCCTAGCACCTTCAAAAATCTTTCACTAGAAGAGTGTTCTTCTGCTACATGAATGTTGTCTTGGCCTCCGTCTCTTCTTCAATTGCTATGTCACCATGGATGCCATTTAATAAAGTGTGATTTTGCCAATCCTAATCAACACTTGTGGGAGATGGAATATCAATAATATGGATATCTTGGTTGATGGTAATGGCTTGTAGAATGGTAATGGAATGGGGAGAGGCTACATAATCCTTATAGAAGATACTAAGAGAACTTGTGTTGAAGTTGAAGTACTCATCCTCAAAAACCACAGAAGGATCATAAATGTATTCAAATTGATCTGTGACACATGCATAACCAACGCTGTAACAACCATGAACATATTCTTTTTATTCTTTTAATTTTGACTCAAAGGACTCTAAATCTAATGTTGAGACCAAAGTTGATTCTAATTCTAATTCTAAATCTAATGTCAGTTTAAGAGTAAAACCTGGCTCTAATTCTAATTCTTCATCTGATGGGTACTCTGTTACAATGATGTCTTGTTGAATCCTTGGTATTGGATAAGTAACAACCTATAATGGTATGATGGACTCCACAAAGACTAGTTTGTTAAAGTGAGACTCCTCTAGGATAGGAAAAAGGTCAAGAGATAACTCCTCAGAGATTAACTTATCAATAAGAGGCTCTTGAAAAACTAGCATATGGTCAAGGTAATTATTTTCCCAAAGGTGGTTATAATTGTTAAGAAGTGACTCAACAAAGACTAGCTCATCAGATTAAGACTCCTTGACAACTGGTATAGGATCAATAGGTGATTCATCATAGGGTGACTTATCACAAATTGTTGATTCAATAGAAACATCTTGGATTAGTTGGTTCTCTTGGCCTTGGTTTCCAATGAGTTAGAAAATACCAATTTTAAACACAGCTTGGTCTTCAAATGATTGGATTGGTTGAGGTTTGATTGGGATTGGTATTGGATGAGGAATGACTTGCAGTTGGATAATGGTAGGGCATTAGGGAACATAATTTCTCAATCAAGCCAAAGGACAAAGTATTGAGATGGTAACAAAGGGGTGTTGTGAAGCATGATTGCTCACACAAGCCACAAGACTGGGTCCTAGAATGATGAAGGGGCATTGTGGAGCTTGGTTGCTCACACAAATCAAAGGAGAAGGTTTTGGTATATAAATGGTTGGGTGTGATGGAGCTTTGTTATTCACACAAGTAAAATGACTAGGTCTAAGAATGGTATTGGTATTCCTTGGATATTGCGGAGCTTGATGGCTCATATAATCTAAAGGATGGTTAGGGGTAGTCAATGATTGGATAACAAAAGGATGTCGTGAAACTTGATTGCTTACATAAGCAAAAGCATCAAAGTCTTCCTCATAAAACATATCATCCCAGGCATGAGTTAGCTCATAAGCTAGTTCTTGTCTATGTTCCATATATTGATTATTACAAAGAGGGTATGGATCTGTATCACAAACAATATTATCTAAAGTTGGGTCTTCAAATTCCTCTTCAAAAGTCTCTTCATACCAATCAAGGTCTCGAGTTGGATCATAAGTTACTTCATGACTTTGTTTCCATGAATGATTAATATGAGGTGGATAGAAATCTATCTCACAAACCATATTAGCATCATTGGGGTCTTGACAAAAGCCATAAAAGTCATTTTGTGTGGCCATTCTATCATAAGTTAGATTGTAAGTGACTCCACCATAAGTGTAGTTAGACATATCCACACAAATGATGAAAGCTCTGAAAACAAAAATATTTAGAGTTTTACAAACTCTAAAAAACTATGTCCAAAGGATAAATAGGTCAAACTTGGATTAACTTGGTCGAAGGGGTGGAGTTGTATCTCCATTGTGGTCTGAAAGTGGAGCTATATCTCCAAAATTATTATTTTTAAGACTTGGCATAAAATAGTCTAATGTCAAATGTTTAATGTCAAGTGTCACATGCATAAAAGGTCATACGTCTAAATAAAAATTGGCATGTCAAAGGTCTAGGTCAAAGTGTTCCAAACAAGGTCTAAACTAGGAAAGGGAAAAATTGAGTTGCTAGGTCTTTTCTCCAAATGTGGATTAAAAATATAGGCTCAAACAAATAGGCATAAACTAAGAATTTTAGCTAAATGGTATCAAAATTTAGACTTGAAACAAAGGCTAATTTGATTTGATTTAATCTAACAAGTTTGGAAATAGCTTTGACATAGACCTAACACATGAAATCAAACATAAACATGAGAAATTGGCATAAAGCATAAGAAAAAAGTCTCTTTGAGAAAGGTTTTATTCTCCCAAATAAAGGCACAAATAATGGTGAAGATAGGCATTAAACAAACAAACCATCAATAGTTTTCAATTTTGAGTAAATTATTTAAATAAAGTTATGGAACCCAAAAGAGAAATATATGTGTATCAACCTCAGAAATTGAGGCCTAAATAGAAATCAATCAATTTTTGGATCCAAACTTGACAAGGCTAACTGAAAAATCAACTTTGAAAACTAGGATTGGACCAAACAGGCTAGACAAGATTGGATAGCATGATGGCACAAGATAGAGGTCCAAATGGTATACACAAAATGGTTTTGATACAAAGGCAAATAAGTCTTGAAACAAATTGAGTAGCCTAATGGCATAATAATTATTGAATGATGTGGTCAATGTTATGTTTCAAAAAAGGCTCAAAATGGTTTGCCATGATTTGGGCTACATAATGCTACCCTCTGCAACTCAAATGACACACACATAAATAATTTTTAGCAAAATTTCAAGGCACAAGTGTGGTGTAAAATGACCATCATGATGCCTCTTTAGACAAAATAATGCCATATAGACATATTGGTTTTGACATGGCTTATACACAAACAAACAAGTTTTAGTCTCAAAAACATACCAAATGAGAAAATGATCAAAATACACCAAGTATAATCATCCAAATTCTTAGCAAGGGTATGGAAAAATGGGGTTGACTAAACTATCAAGTTTTTAACATTCTATGGGAATCAATTGCACAATGACTTTCATGCCAAACAATACAAAATAAAAGCATGGATTTTGGGTCCGTATCACTTGGCTTATTGAAAAAGGGTCAAGTCCTTTTTGCAACCACTAAATCTTGTTATTCGCTTAGTGTAGTGTGATGTCCAAAGTGCCACTACATCCCGTGTGTAAGTCCAAAGGAGCTAAATAAAGTCAATGCTGGGAGATGAAACCCCAGGTTAAATCTTCCCTAAAGAACTTGTGAGAGATGATGAAGTACCCCTTGCAAGCCAAGATGCATTAAAATAAAGAAAGCATGAACATAAAAAGTCTTTAGGGTCATTTTCAAGGTCACCCAAACTTTTATGAGTTTTTGGGGAGTGCTTTAGATGACTTTCTTTCTAAGCCTTGGACTAGGCTACTTACAATAAGAATGGTGCTTTTGATTCCAAGGTTTCCCTACAGGGGACAAATAGAAGAGCATACACACAACATTCCTCTTTTTGACAAACAAAACCCAACTAAAAAACTATTACAAATAAGAATTGACAAGTGTGTTCAATTTTAAACCCAAATGAAATGTTTGGTGGTGTTCATTTGACCCCTTGGTCTTAGTTGAAAACTTTGAAAAACATTCACCAAAAACACCTAAATTCTTTGTTAAACACCAAAACAAAGTTCCTAATCAAATTTTAAGCATGTAAAAATTATTTAAACATGTTTTGAGAAAAAATATCACTTGGTCCTGTAGCAAAATTGATATCATGTCCTTTAGCTTTGAAGCCTTTTTGAATTTGAAATAACAAAATTTGAAAAATTAGGTCTCAAGTTTGTGTTTTTAAAAAAACATAGTGGCCGATGTTGGTCAATACCATCGACATAGGTTACAACCAAGTGATATCGATGTCAATTTTGTTGACTGACATCGATTAAGCTGTGTAACTGATGTTGGTATTTATGCCGATGTCGGTTACTGTGTAAAAATTATGCCAACTAAAAATGACAAAATAAAGTAAAAACATCAATTTTCAAGAGTTTTAAGAGCTCAAATAAATATTTTAAAGTTGCAAAAGGATCTATTTGATGTGTAGGATGCATTTAGTCCTACCGGGCATGCCATTATGTGATCTAAGAATTCGACTCAAGAAAGGATGGTTAGTATGGTGTTAGTTCCAAAATGAAATAAAAACACTAATAGCATAACATCTCTAGGCCTAGACACTAGGGAGAGCTTAGTTAAAAATCATAAATGAAATACACAACTAAAATGCAAAAGAAAACTCTTTTGCCTTCTATGGATGCTCCAAAATGCTTGTTTTGGTGGCTTGCTCGGCTTGTGCCCATGAAGTCCTTGGCAATGAAAGCTTGAGAACCTCCATCTCGCCATGGCACCTTTGTCTTATGGCTTGGCTTGGCTTTTAATCAACTTAGCTTGGTAAAACTAGTTTCATGAAGCTTTTGGAACCAATCTTTCATTATAACTCTGCACAAATTAAGCTTAGAAATGATGTTGTGAGGCCTCCTATTTATATATTTTTAGATTTGATCAAAATCAACCTCAACTGTCCATCTCAAGATTGAGATATGTAGTTGAGGATTAATTCAATTTTTTGAATTAAGTTTGTAATTATCCTCTTCAAGTCATTGGAAGAAGGGGAAATTAAGAGGCATGGAGGGCATCGCGGAAGGCATTAATGAGGCATAGGAGGCATGAATCATGATATTTGTGATATTTATGGCCTAGGGATGTCTTCCCAAGAAATGAGGTCACTTGATGATGCATATATTCAATATTCTTTTCCAAAACAAAGTATTCAACAAGTTTCCATGGAATTATTAATTAGGCCTTGATTTGGGTTAATTAACTCTTAAGCATGATTAAGCACATTATGCATATATTACCCAAATTGATTAGAATGCCTTGTTATTGGTCCTAAATTTAAATGGATTGGAATCGGTAGTCACTGTCAGATGTGTTAGAACTATATTCCCATTTAGGATGTTGCCAACAACAATTAACAAAGGCATGAGTCTTGTACAAAAGATTTGATAGGAAAGAGTAGTCTAGAGCACACATGTGCAAATTTAGCATTTTGAATCGAAATGGACTAATCAAAGTTAGTTGGCCCATAAATTGCATTACCCCATTTAGTGATACCCTAGCCAAAATTGGCACTTGAATATATTAGTTTCACATCATTTTGCATGTTTTAGTGTTTTTAGGCCAAATTGTGCATTTTAGATGGAAATTGGTCAAAAGCCTTATTGGAGGTTATCGATGGCCAGTTTTAGGTGTCTACAGATAACTCTCATCATAGTGGGGTTTTTAAGATGTAAAACTTACCCCACTAAAAGCACACTTGTATGCTTGTATCAACTGTATGCCCTAACAACATGGAAGATTACGCTTTACTCATAAAATTAGTTAAAACAAGCCATATACATAGTTTTCAAACTCATGCATGTAGGAACATACCTTACAAATTTAGAAATAGGTGCACCCAAAAACTTAGAATAATTATAAATAAAGGACATTACCACAAAAATAGGGATTTTAGCACCACATGTCACTATTATCTAAGAGGTTTTATGACACCTAGATCCTATTTGTGACACTTAGACTAGCCTCTACCCCAGTTTTTATCCTCCAAATCATTTGTCTCGATCATTTTCCATTTATGTTCTTATTTGCATTATTTGTTGCTATTTTTAGAAAGGTAAAATTAGTCAATTTTTTAACAAATTAGTGGTTATATTTATTTCATATTTATACCCTAATTTAATATACTCATGTTTTAAAAAATATATGATTTAAATTCACTAAGTCATAAAATGTTAAGACATTTGGTGAACCTGACTTACTTTGAGTACAATTTAAAAAACCCTAATGGATCATTAGGGTTTTCCCTTCTTATTTCCAACATCTACTTAGTTTTCAATTTGCAACCTATCATCATGATTATCATGATGAATTTCATTTTTTTAATTTTTGGTAGAAAGTCTTGTGGTTTGTTTAGCATGATTATTACCTACCTTTTTAAAAAAAAATGCAAATGTATGTCACTCATCTCATGGATCATGTCATATTTTAGCATATTTTACACATTGGTCCTCCCTATTATGAGTCACATTCTTATGAGGATTATTGCTACATGGATCACTTTGAGTTACCTCAAATTACTACTCAATGATAGAGGGATCAAAGGAATCCTTTTGTTCTGCCTCCACCTAAACCAATTTACTATATTCACTCCCATTATACCTCTACTACTCACCCTTGGAAAACAGTATGCAATTTGAGATGTTACTACATGGAAAAAGGTGCCTCCTTAGCCCATATAAGAAAACCATAATATAACCATCCTTCCTCATCCCCAATACACTAAAATGGGACCGAGAGATGAACACGGAGCATTTGATATTGTGGATCAATTGAAAACACACTAGTTAAAATATCCATATTGGAATTACTTTGACTTGTAACTATTTTCAAAGATATTTTTATTCAAACACTTGATCATGCATCTTTACCTCGTGACATAGAACCAACTTACTTTGCATCTATCATGAAAACTATCAAGGACATTGAGGATGTTATGTATTCTTCCAATGAGTATTTTACATTACAGTCATTTGTTTCTCAGAATGTACCACTTTTTATTCAAGCATAAATCAACATGGTTATTAAATGAGTTCTAAGTGGTAGTGATTCATTACTTAACATATGCAACCTCAAATTTCTATAGACTATGGGGGTTAATATAGAATCTATTCAAAGGACATGTAAGAATATCATAACTTTTATTGACATTCCTAGATAGACATTGGGTTCTAATACATCAAATATTATGGAAGGGCCAAAAAATCTACCTACATAGTTTCAAGTGGTGTGTAATCATTTATAATACAACCTATTAATTAGGAGGCCTTGGATACATGCTATGGAAGTCCTTCCATGTACCTTGCACATATGCATTAAAGTTTTACATAACATATACTTATACACTTGCCTAGTAGATAATCAACCATCCAGATATTATAGACTCATAGAGCCTACCACCCTGAGTACATCTTAAGATGTGACACCTCGTGTTATTATAGAGTCCCTACCTCAAAAGATTCTAATCTCGTAGATACATAAATATGAGACTGGGGAATATAATAAAACTATCCCTCTTCTTCTATATTTTCCTAGAGGATAATTACCTTCACCCATGTTGGATGAGGAGCCTCCAACAATACATATATCCCCATATAGGGAGAATGATGAGATTATCATAGCATAATTACCATTTATTATTAACTTAGAGGTAGTATACATCCATAAATCCAATGTAGATTCTCAGTCCACCACAGAGGATAATCCAACACCTATTTATGTTGATGACTATTTATGTGGATTAAGTTTCACACTAGTGGGCCCAAGAGAGTATAGATATGATTCTAGTGCAATCATACCTTTAACACCACTAGTTCATACTCCTATAGCTTCAAGCTCACCTACTCAGTTACAATTAATAGTAGATACCTCCATTCATGCAATACATATGGTTACATAGATGGATATGGACCCAATTATACATATTTAAGGAAGGAGTTCATAGGATAGACTGAACCAGATTTTATAGATATTACTTGACACATAATTGTTGGTATTGCCCATAGTTCATCACATATCCATCAAAAAATTATCACAATAGGAAGGTCAACCCTTTTATAATTTTCATAGACTTATAAGACATGATACCAATACATGCTCAATGTTATAACATAAGTTCAATAATTTCAAGGATCAGGGAACTATTAAGATTATATAGTCTCCACCTCCATAGATTCAGGCACCATGAAAAAATTATCGTCAACACAAATACTCATAGAATGATCCATTGACTACCTATTTTTTGTTCCAGATAGATACATCCCCCATGTGGATATAGATGAGGATTTTGATCCTAATACTTACACTTTGGAATTTGTACATCACATAGGATATGAGGAAAATGAGTTACAACATGCCATACAATATTAATATTCTATTGGATATATCAAACTATGAGTTACATGTGGCCCCAAAGTGGTTAATAGGGGCACTCATATACATGTTACACTTGGTAGTACATGGTTACTAGTGATGGATGACATAGTTGATCGATCAGATAGATGTTTGACATTCAGTCATGAGGGACACATGGCTTCCATTTTACATGATGTCATAGATGAGAATCATAGGTTTCATATAAATACTTTGTGGTCTAATGTTGTATACCATGGACTACATGAGAAGCATCTTACACAGTAGAGTAACATGCTATTCAGATGCACATAATCTAAACTAATGCCAAGGATAAGGCTCTGTTGATACATAAATAATGGTATGACATTCATGATGATGATGACTTATTTGAGTTCAAATAGATTCATTATTAAAAAATTGGTGACCTCCCTCTTGATCCACCATTTGATTATCCATATCCATGGATGTTATCTTGGGTTTATATAGACATTACACTTTGGTTAAACACTAAATCAATTATTTATAGTATTTACTTACACATACTTTACTTATTTATTATTCTTTGGATATAGTTTCATTTTCATGCTCTTTGTACATAACTTATATATAGAAAATACAAAAATAATATAATATGTCAAAACACAAAAACATTCAAATATTTACTCAGAAAACATAAAATTATAGATTATATGCATTACCATGTGTACATTTATTATATTCTCAAGACACTACATATGCTATCTATCTGAGTATAGTCAAATTTATCATACATACATGTTTCACTTATTTTTGTCAAGTGCTTGCATATTACTACAAGACTTGGGTCCATTGCTCCGATCTAGCTTTGCTATTATCTACCCACTAGTGGCATATACACCAATACATGGGTAATTCATTTAACACATTTTCTGATTGAGGGGCACCCTATACATAACTTAGATTACCAATTTACATCTTTATATATACTTTATATAATAGCTTTAGCATTGTTATCTATTGATATTGATCATACTACATGAACTCAATTTTTTTATCGTCTATTATTACTTTAGACTTGGTATATGTACATCTTGACTCTTACACATTTTTTTATTACATATTAATGCATAATTTAATTTATAGCTTTCCTAGTTTAGACTTGAATTTGTCTCTTTGCTTCTTATATTTGAGGGCATTTGAATATGACATTACTCTTTCGCTCTATGCCACTTCTTGTCATATTATGTATCATTTGGACATGTTCCTATGTGTTTGTGCGTGCCTTCATGATTATGCAAGTGAAAATTTTAACATGTCCTTATATGTGGCTCTAAGCCAGTTTTCTTGTTATTTGTATATGTGTACATTTGAACATGCCTTTGTATGTCTTGTTTTCTCAAATTTAGTGATATGATCCCATTTCCCTTATATTGTGGGCCCTTGGCCTACTTTGTGTGCCTCATGTGTGTTATATATGCTTTCTTATATGTGTCATGGCCATGACACATGTCTCTTTCTTGTTACACACTCCAAGTTTAGATGCCATGAGGGATCTTATTCATCTCCCCTTCCTACTTCAGTACTATGATGAACATCATTCTCCATCCCCCTAGGTAGTTACTTAGTTATTACTTAGATTTGATATTTTATACATTGTTATACCTATATTGATATCCATGTGAATGTTAGACATAATATACATCACACATTACAAACTTAGACTAAAATTTTCTTACATTATGATGTTATGTATGCACATTATATTGGATTATTATGTAGATATCATATATGCTCTAGCTAACACACATTTTGTAGAGCTTTTACTTATGAGTATAGTTCTTGCATAGGTTCAATAAATATCCTCAAAATAGGGGGCATTCAAAATAGTTTATCATAAATATGAAGGTCTCATAGTGCACTCATAGTACATTTTTTAGCACACAAGCTTAGATTATAGAAATTAGACTCAAGTAAACATAGTGGAAAATAGTGACATAAAGGTTAGTACAGTTACATAGATACAAAATCATATGAACATTAGCACCCAAATTGGGACACTAGCAACACATGGTGCTACTATCCAAGTTATGGTAGTACTATCCAGTAGCCTCAATTTTAGCAAATTTTAGATTGGTAAGGAAAGTACAATAGGTATAGTCTAGGTTTGTACAAGTTTAGTTATAGATTTACCAGTTTTATTTTAGCTCAGATCATACCCATTTGCCTAGATTAGGGGCATCATACACAACATGACCATTGCCATTTTCATTTTAGATACTCAAATATAGATTATTATAACTCAATCCAGAATCTTTATTCTCAAATATAAGATTTTATGACATGTGCATGGTACATTGTTTCCATTTTCTCACTTACACACTAGTTGCTCAGATGGAATGACAAATTCCATGTCATTATCTAAATTGTATACATCAAACATCATATTATAGGTTACACACTAGTTTCATGTCTTATTCCATCTATAATGGTTGGCATTCTTGAGTGGCCCAAATTACCCAATATACTCAAGTGGTCGTAGAGCCGACATCTCTAGTTAGACATTTCTAGTTACATTGTGTAGTTTTAGTTTCAAATGCATCTATTACACATGGGTAGAAATTTTTGGATTCATAGTCTACTTGAGTTATTGAGCCACTTACATGAGAGGGTTGGACACACCTTTAGTCCAATCCAAGATATTCACAAGTCGTGATCTACCAAGCAGGGGTGGGCGATGATGGAGTCAAAACCAGATTGATCAAACCATCAATGCAGTCCATGTTATTCATTGATTGATCACTATAAACATGTATACACATAGGTTATCACTAGGTTTATGCATTGGTTCATGTACCCAGTGAGGGGTATTCATTCATTTCCTCTCTCTTATCCCTTTACTTAGTTTTACTCAGTTTTGATTCTTTACTCAACTTTATCTTTGATTTTGATATGTCTCAAGTAACGATTGATATATGCATTTTTCACTTATAAGACTTACAATGGAACATTATTTAAATATTGAGATCTAAACTCACAGGATTGACCTCTTAGTTAAGTCCAAGTATGCCACTTTTTCTTTTATCCTAGTCATTTCTCTTTGCTACATTTATAAAATAAAGGGGGGGCAGGGTCGGGAATCTAATCACCTAAAATTGACACATGAGTGCTACTTGAGATGACTTATCCCTAGATTAACCATAGACCAATGATATCACCTATTTTCACAATTATTCAACCTTTGTAAGGGCCACAAGCATCCCTAGTCGTCCCTAAAGTAGTCTCACACCCTCGTTATTACATCCTAGCCCTTCATGCCTTAGGTTCTACCACTTAGACACTAGCACCATAATAGGGACAATAACTCACTACTATCTTTTCCCTCTTTTTTATAGAAACATACATCTTTCCAAATTTTAGACATCCTAGGTCAACCTAGACCTCTTTCAACACCCGCACAAACACAATATCATTATATATACATAAATTTTAACCCTCTAACCACTAAAGGGAAATCATGTTGTAAATTACATATGAAAATAAAAATAAGTTGTGCATAATTAAGTTAATCAATCCCTATTGTACCCTCCTTATGCATACTACAATCTATAACATTATGAAGCTCATATTACTTAGATTTACAATCTCAAACAAATTCAAAGCACTCAAGTCAACCATCATACTAGCTTCACTTGCACTTACACCAAAACTTAGGTGGGGATAATTGCATTGAGTTTGATCCATCTTTGGAATATGTGTATGTAAGAAACTCTCATCATAGTGGGGTGTTGAGGATGTATAGCCTACCCCACTAACAAAAACACTTTTTTTATTATATCAACTGAATGCCATAACAACATGAAGGATTAAGGGTTGATATTAAAATTAGTTAAAACATGCAATATACAGGGTTCTATAACTCATACATGCAAGAACAGACCTTACAGATCCATCCATAGGTGTACCTGAAATCTCAAAATAATCATGCATAGAGGTCACTACTTCTAAAATAGGGACATTAGTGCTACATGATGCTACTATCCAATTAGGGTGCTATTTTTTAGGAGGGGTTATGACACCAGGATCCTATTTGTGACACTTAGACCACCCTTCACCTCACTTTTTAGCCTCTAGATCATCTATCTCACTCATTTTTTAACTAAGTTCTTATTTTCATTATTTATTACTATTTTTAAAAATGTTAAATTAGTCAATTCTATAATAAATCAATGGATATATTTATTTTAAATGTTTACCTTGATTTAATATAATCATTCTTTAAAAAATTAGGATTCACATTCACTGATTTTTAAAAGGTTAAAATAGAAGTGTATACATATCATGAAGAAGAAGCATCAAATAAAGGCGAAGAAGAAGAAGAATTACAAATGAAAAGATGGAAAAAATAGTTTTCTGAGAAGGAATGGAAGGAAATTGAGTCAATTTTAGACTAAAGAGTGGTGAAGTAGACCAAACACAATGAATACAGAGTCTATATGGTCAACTTGAGAAATAATATTACTAAAAATGTATCATGGTTAAGTCTCACTGAGATTGACTGGTTGAAATTTAAATCATTATATTTAAATCCCTATCCTTGAGTAAAGGTTCATAATTTAATTAACATGGTAGCCCTAATGGAGGGAAATCAAAGGGCCATGCTAATTTACATTAATTTAATTTTCTTTTTGTCATATTTTTATATTTAATTCAATATTTTAAAATGAGGTGTTTTGTAATATTTTTTCAATTGTTAATTAAATGCAGTTGATGGTGGAAAAAATAATGGATAAATAGAGGGAACATAGATATTGACATAAAGGTGGGATGCACTTATAAAGGGGAAATAACTATCAATCTTAGAAGGTATACTTTAACATAATCAAGAGGAGAGGCTACTAGTCATATTAGATAAAAGGTCATCAAAATGGGAAGGTGTTAGTCTATTCAATAGACCAAAAATAGGTCTATTTTATCCTACATAGTAGCTAGGAAGGCCTGAGCTTAATCAACACTTACAAACTGGTGCTTTTCATACTCTCCATAAATCACAAAATTGATACCAAAAGGTGCTAAATATTAAAAAAATGTGATTGATTGCCCAACTAAAATCAACGTGTTTATGAGTGTTGGATAAGATTACCCATTAGGAAGTGCAAAAACTAAATGAACAAAATATTGTCTTAGTAGAGAAGAAGATATAGATACTTACTTGAACATGTTTAGATTAACTTTAGAAACTACCCATAGTTCGGAGCATCCCATTGAAAGAGCTTGTAGGGAAGAAATATTGTTGATAGAAGAAGCTGAATGTATGGAAAGAATGCACTGATAGATAAGAGGAATATAATTATTTTAGAAAAAGTGGTAAATGTAAGAAGCCCTGGAAGCCATTAAATTAGATGCTTTATATAAATACACCAACCATTGTAAAAACTACCATGTTCATTAAAATTTAACATTCTTTTATCTTGAATCTATCTTAAAGATTTAAAACGTTGTGTCCCTTATTTAAAATCATGTTCTTAATGCTTATTGGAGATGATATGCATCATATTTGGCATGTATTAGTCTTTGTTGCCTATTTCTGCGTATAGTGAGGATTTTCATTACTTATGTGTGGGTTTGTATTAAGCTATGTGGTAATACCTCTACACACTTCAATCTCCGCCCATGTCTGCACAAAATAATTTGGAGAGATTGAAAGTTATACCTTTGAAAGTTTGTAGACTTAAATTTCATTTTTTAAAAAATAGTGTAAAAATATAAGTTTACAAATTTATTATTCTATATTCTCTCATCTTAATGATAGTTCATAGAGTGTAATCTTCAAATATTGATTGAAAAAATCATATAATTTTATCATAAAATAATAACTTATTCATCTTATAAAATCTTCACAATATTTAATAATGTCATTTTTTATAATAAATAAATATTTTAATATAATCATAAAATATACAAATCGATCCATGTTCAACCTCTAAATTATTAAATATACTATGGTAAAAAAAATATGACAATGTAACCATTTAAATATATATTTTATTTTCTATTATTATCGTGAATAATATGTAAAATTAATCCATATATATATAAAATCCATAATTTAAACATAAAGTAATTATATGGTTAAAATGTATCATAAATGGTAAGGTTTGTGTATTTAAAAGTGATCGATTGTAGACCCGGTAAGGTTTGTGTATGTATGCATTTTGGGATTGAATCGTTTCTTTGGATGCTGCTCTGTACATTCATGCACCTTACTCCTTCGGGCGTGGGAAAGTGATCAACTCCCGTAGGCCGTTCCGGACCTGTAGCAGTAGAGCAACAGATTTCTTACCATTCGTGTGCCGTGTATGCGCCTGTGCTAGTTTCAAAGCTTACAGAGAAGGGTTTTATATGCCAGCTGAAAGTGTGTCGGATTTAAGGCGTAGACAATGGGGAATTGTGGAGGAGTATCATCATTATCATTATCACCATTCTGACTAATGGCCAAATGCGAAATGTCGACGGTGAATTCTTTGCCCTCTGTTTCAAATCCTAAGCTTAAACATGCCAGCCCTCTAAAAGCGGAGGTCAAGAATAAATTCCCAAACCCTAAAAGGGTTGATGCAGCAAAATCATTGCCGCACAACAGTGCTCGGTTCCCATCTGCAAGCCCGCCGGAAATCCTCATGCCTTTAAAATCAGCTGCTGAGAGTTTTCCTCGCCAATTTCCCAAGTTAATGAAAAATCAGGTAAAGGCAAACGAGGCTAACCATGTGCTGGTGACCGTAAATGTATTAGGCAGTTCTGGTGCGTTAAGATTTTTAGCGAGGTGTGATGATCCAGTGCAGAAATTGATAGAGACTACCCTTAAATCATACGCCCGTGAAGGTCGTTTGCCCGTTGTTGGACTAAACACCAAGCAGTTCGAACTACACAGTGCTAACAGCGGCTGCGGTCAAGCTATGGATCGTTCTGAAATAATTGGAGCTTTGGGAACAAGGAATTTTCTCGTATGCAAGAAACATGAGTGTGGACTTCAGCAAGAAAGGGAAAAAGCAACTAGCAATTCTCGTGGGCATCATCAAAAATGCAAACTATGGAAGAACTAGTTGAACAGCATGAACCTGAGCTTTGGAATGTCTTCTCATTGAACTGAACTGCAGACATCTTTCATGGATGTGTGTTTAGATTTAATAATTATCATTTGTATCATTGTAGATCTATGCACAAAGATTTGGCTTTCTTCTTCCAGAACTTGTGGGCATATGGTATGTGACTCTGGTTAACTGTAGTGATGTTAATGGTGTGGAACTTGGAATCATTTGGATGTTATGTTGTCATTTCATGGGAAAGAAAAGTAAAAAAAAGTTTTAATTATTTGCTATTTTTATTCTAGATAATGGAAGAGTTAGTTATCGTTAGTGGTATTTGATTGGTAGTTTAGATTTGATATAAAAAACATCGTTTATTTTATAATTGGATATATTATAATGTTAGTTTTAAATTATAAATTTAGTTGTATTGATAGTTTTATATGGTTTCAATCGAGTTTAAAGAAAAAAAAAAATTATGAAGGATTGGTTGAACGATATAAGCTTGAGTTTCAAACTCTTTTCTCATTGAATTGAATTTCATATATCTTTCACTGAAGTATGTTCAAATTTTGGTAATTATCATTTCTATTAATATAGATTTATGTACTAAAGGTTTGCTTACTTATTCAAAAACGTGTGGGATATATGATATATGATGATGGTTTATTGTATTGATGTTAATGGTGTTGAAGTATTTGGATGTTATGTATTTATTCGTGGAAAAGAAAAGTTAATTTTTTTTTATGGGTGTATGATGGTGGTTCATTATATTGATGTGTATTAATGTTAATGGTGTGAAAATATTTGAATGTTATTTATCTATTCATGGAAAAAAAAAAGTCAAAATATTTAAAATAGTGTAAAATAAAATTTAAATACATCCACATAATTATATTTGAAAGCATTTGCATTACATTATTATAGATTGTAAAAACACTTACTTTTATTTAAAAAATTAAACATTTTGATTAAATTTAATCAAATTTAAATTTAACGATTATATGACAATATTTTATTTTCAATTGTAAAATATAATCAATTTTTTTGATATATCATATAAAAACCATAAATAACACTAAAGGACTATAATAAATAAATAAATTAATTTTAATATTTATTTTTTTAATAATAAATTATATTTATGTTGAGTGAAAAATATTAAATAATTTTATTCAAATAAATGACATTGTAAATTATCATCTTTATTAATTTATAAAAATTAATATTATATATCATTTTTTTTTATTTTAATAAATCAATGTTAAAAAATAAAACAAATAAAATAAAAATAAAATAATCATAAATAATATAACAATCTCTTTAAAAAAAATATTCATGCCATGTTCTATGTAGGTTAGTAAGGTTAAGTATAAATAAATGTATGTTTATCGCTATGTGATATTCAACTTTCAATATTAATAAACGGTAAACAACAAATTTTAACTCCAAAAAAATTAATATTGGAAAGGGCATGGAATGCAAACTTCATGTGGGATAGTATGGATTTATTTAAATATAAAATATAATAAATAAATTAGGTGTAGCGTTTTGAGTAACATAATTTTTGTTCAAGTTTATGGTTAAGTTTAAATTGGGAGTTTAAATTAAGGTTGCATTATTAATTATGTTCTTTTATTGTTATTATTGTACTTTTCATTATATCTCTTTATATTAAAGAGGTCTTATCAAATGTGGATCTATGATAATGAGTAGGTAATGCAAATAACTTTAAACACATGGAATTTATATAGTACATGGATTACATAAATATTTTTAATTTTATTTGTTATGGAGGTGAAGACGAGTGAAAAATTTAAAGTTATATATATATATATATATATATATATATATATATATATATATATATATATATATAAAATATTGAACAAATAATCATTATGATCTTTGATATTTTGTGAATTTGTAATGAATTGAAGGAGGCCATGTGTTTCAATATAATTGGCCATGGTAAATTAAAGACATCATGATAGATTAAAAGTAACTCCCTATATGACATCACTACATAAAAAATAAGCTTTTTCTAATTGTTATATGTTCATTGATCACCGTTAAATTGAAGATGCGTAACCATGATAAATAATGAATTGATCATGATTTTTCATGTCTTATTAGTGAAAGCCACTTATTATGTTTGTAATCATATTTTTATCAATATATTTTTGTCTCTTATGTTTTTATTATATGTTTTGATCACAACTAAAAAATGTGAGCCATTGAATCCCATTGACTCTCCACTCAAGAAGCAATAGGAGGCTACCACCTATCCCTCCACATGATCACTTCAAAGACAAAGATAAAGGTGACCCCCACAAGGACTTTGTGAACTCAAATTAATCATTTCTTGCCAAATGTCAATGTGATGTTTGTAAGCAACTGTCAGATCATTTTGGAGGGAAAATAAGTTCAAATTTTATGAATACATACGATAATAAATCAGTGGGCTAGCTTAAATCCAAATTGAAAAGCATACTTAAATCTCATGAGCTTTATGTGTATGTTTCAATGGAAATTCCACATGAAACATCTAATATTAGAAATGATATTAGGAGCATGCATTTAAATTTAATTCAAAATTAGATATTGGTTGTTAATAGATTATAATTTGATATTGGGTAAGTGAACGGAGTGGGGGGACAATTCTATGGACATTCAAGTAACACAATCATGTTAATTAATAATGTGATCATGTTATTTAATTAACATGATTATGATATTTGAATTATATCTTGGTGATTATCGAGCCATAATGTGATCATATTATTATATAATGTGATCGTATTATTATATAATGCGATCGTATTATATTTAATAATAATATGATCATGTTATTAACATGATCACATTATTATCATTTTAAATAGCATGATCGCATTACCTATGTATCAAAAAATAAAAATTAGAACACAAATGAAAACTCCTCATTTTGCATTTGACTTTACTTGCTCTCCTCTAGTTTTTGCAAACACAATTTGGGTGGAATAGACTAGAGAGTGCCAGGAAGCTACTAAATTCATCTAACAAACCTGATAATCGATAATTCCACCATGTAGAAGAGGTAAGTGATATAAATCTTCCCTATTTAACCCTAATTTTTCATTATTTTCATTATTTAACCCTAATTTTTAATTGTATTTTTTTTAATAGCCCATCTTGTTGACCCTCTTAACCCTCTTATTGTTGATCCTCTGAACCTTCTTGTTCTTCTTCCTATCCCTCCACCTAACCCTCCTACAGTTCCCCAAAACCCCCATGGCAGTCAAGAGATTTTGATTGACAACATTATGGGAAATAAACTTGAAATTAAAAAGTTAATTGGGAGAATGAGGGATCCCACTTCGATCAACCCCCACTGTACCCAGCTAGCTAATTCCCTAGAGATCTTATTAGGTCAAATTGACTCTATAATGAGTCAAATTTACAGATAGAACTCATATAGGGATACTTATAGGGCATATTATACTAAAAAATTGTTAGTACTTCAGGTCAAGAACAAATAAATTTCAAAATTCTACATTTGCACCTTGATCATTGACCCAGCCACCAATGCCCCATTTCCCATAACTACCAAATATTTTCCTATCCATCATCGCATGCATAACTTAATCACAACCAATTTTTAGGATTGATGGTGGATGGTCCTTGAAAATCCACCATGTAACAACCATGAGTTCCCATTATATTTTTTGAATAAACTCTATTGTGAGTTTGTACTGAATGAGATTCTAAATTATTTTGGTTTTAGTGAATTTTAGGGCTGAGGGCAAGGTTTTATGCAGGATCGACCAGGTAAATGTTATAAATCTACATGTTACCCTTAAAAATGAGTGATAATAGCAAGAGAATTTAAGCTAGAACAGAAGAAATGCACATCATTAACAATAGACATAACACAAAAAACATATATGCTTTGCTCTTTGCATCTAATTTACTTCTCTTCTCAAGAATTAATGGAAAAATAACATAACTAAAAACATAAAATCATGAATGGTCTAATGTTGGACCTTGATTCCTTGGGAGTAACATCCTACAATGCTCTTACAGGGTCACTAATTAATGATGTATACATTATATTCATATCTTCTACCCATTACCCATATGGTACATTTTCTCTTTCTATTAACAAAGGTAAATATACTATTTTACAAGAAATCTATTACATGCTTCTAAGGATAGGATATTATTTATGAAGAAAAAATGAAGCACATTTTACCACAAATTATTTGAATCCTCCTTATGAATATACACCCATTTTCCTAGTGGAAGTTAGTTTGGAAGTGAGAATATCCTATTAAATGGGAGTCTTGTTCATATACCTCTTTCCCAAAGACTTTCTTAATAATGCAAACTAAAATTATTATGACCATATTGCATCTAAAACCATAAGGACACAAACCTGACATGACTACACATGTAACATTTACTTCCTCATCTTTGATATGGGTTAACACAAACAATCCATTTTCTCTCTTTCCCATCTATATTTGTGCACCCAACATTTGTATAAATATTGGTAGGCATGTGCAATAAATTCCCACACCAATCCACTTGCAATTTTGCCTATAGATAATAAACATCCATGGCTTTAGTTGATGGATCGTTCTTTATCATCATGAACTTTTCCAAAAGTGCTTTGGCATTCTTTTATCTATCATACATATAGTATGATAAAATTTTCAAAAATATATGCCTAAATAATAATGTAGGAGGCATAAATTACTCATCTCAAAATCAGAACATAAATTAATTTCTAATTGTTGAAGTGCAATGGCCATACTACCTATGACGGCAATATCATCAACATAGACAATGAGTATCACTATGCTATCATCGTCACTTTTAACATGTAAATTCAAATCATAAAGACTTCTTCTGATTTTATAATCTTAGAGGTGCTGAACTATTTTGTTGTAATAGGTTTGTATAGCATGTGTAAGTTACTATAATGACTTGACAAACCCTCAAACCCAATGGTCACTCTTTGGGACAATGTATCCTTTTGGATGTACTATGTAAACTTCCTTGCCTAAATCCCAATTCAAGGACATGCTCTTCACAACTATTTGATACACCTTCCCATCATACTAAAAGAAAATAATTTAAGGTAATAGACAAGTTTGGGGGGAGAGCCACCATTTGTGTTAGTACTAAAATATGTGCTAGCCTCAACAATTAAACCTTGTAGTTTATTCCAATTCAACAGCCACACTATTTGCCAATTTTGTTCTCTTGAGCCAAAACAAGACAATATATTTAGATGGCTAAAACTTGATATATTAGAAAAGGACCTCCCTTCCTCGACCTATTGATAGAATGTTATTTACACACAACCTTCATCAAGAGGTGGATTCACCACGGATGTGTTCCTTTCTATTGGTTGGGTGCTTTCCCATAGATCACTTGTCATCCAATCTATTATAAATTAATGTGATATCAATCCATGTATTATATATAGAGATAAAAATTATTTATGTCATGCATATAATAGAAGGATGATGACCCTATATGTGTAGCTCAACCTTTCCCTAGTAAACAATAATGGTATTTTACTCTATCCAAAGAAGCTTTACAAGTAAGGACAAATTTCTTGATATGTTTCTTATTCCTTTGATCTCCCTAACTTTGCCTTGTCGAAGTGCTACTATTCTTTCCACCTCCTACTCTTCCACTCACACTTCCTATATGTATTACAGTGCAAACTACTTGTTATTCTTGGCCATTGCACATTCTAAGGCAATTACACTTTCATTATTCTTGGTTTACATTGTCTTTTCATGATATGCACATTGTATGGCAGTTATGTACTTCCATGATTCTTGGTTTACAGTGTCTTTTCATAATATGCATAATATATGAAAGTTACACTTCCATGATCCTTGGAATAAATTGTCTTTAAAAGAAAGTGAGACCTTTTTTACATGAATAGTTGATGGCTGGAGTAGACACTCCTCCCTCTCTATGAGTTGAGATAGACATAGAGATTTCTACCGCAATGTCATCTGCACAGGCACTGATAGAGGTATATATTAGTTCTTATAATTTTAAATTGTAAAAATAAACTTATTTTAATAATTTTACTACATGTATTTGGTGCAAATATGATTTATGTAAATGTATTGTGTATGCAAATTTGTCTTATGACATCTGATAATCCCAGTTAGATGATTATTAAGACAACTTCTCATGTTGCTCCCATATTTGAGATGCATATTCGAACAACTGAGCATATCTATTTAGATTTAATAATTATCATTTGTATCATTATAAATCTATGTACAAAGGTTTGATAAGTTTGACTTTGGCTTACTTCTTCAAGAACTTGTGCGCATATGATATATGTGGTGGTTAACTATATTGATGTTAGTGGTGTGGAACCATTTGGATATTATTTATCCATTCATGAAAAAGAAAAGTGAAAATATCTTTATTAATTATTTGTATTATTTTTACTTTTATATAAAGGAAGAGTGAGTTAGTAGTAGTGAGATTTGTTTGATAGTTAAATTTTATATTTTGAGAATGTACTTTCTTTCTTTCTTTATATATATATATATATATATATATATATATATATATATATATTAAAAAAAAAGTGAAATTTGATAATTTTTTTATTAAAAGAATATATGGGTATGGAATGAAAACTTCATGCGAGATAGTATGGATGTATTCAATTATTAAATGTAATATATAAATTAGTTGTAGTGCTCCGACTAATATAACTTTTGTCCAAGCTCATGGTTAAGTTTAAATTGGGGTTAGACTACTGATTTTGTTTATTTATTGTTAATATATTATGTTTTTATTATATCTCTTTATACCATTGAGGTCTTAATGAGTGTAGATCCTCATAGTGGGTAGGTGATGTAAATGACCTTATATGCAGGGTGTTTATGTGGTACATTAGCCACAAGGATACTTTTAACTTTATTTGTTATGGAGGTGAAAATGCATGAAGAGTCTAAATTGATATATATATATATATATATATATATATATATATATATATATATATATATATATATATATATATATATACACACACACACACGAGCCCATTGGATTCAACAAACAATCACTATGATTTTTGACACCTTGTGATCTTGTAATGAATTGAAGGAGGCTACTTGTCTGAATATAATTAGCCATGGTGAACTAAAGGCACCACCACATATTACAAGGAACTCCATATATGACATCAATGCATGACAAATAATCCATTTCCAATTTTCATATATTCATTGATCATAATTAAACTGGAGACACGTAACCATGATACATAGTGAATCGTTCATGGTTTTTTTATGTCTTATTGGTGAAAGCCACTTGTCATGCTTGTGATCATATTTTTATCAATATATTTTTGTCTCTTATGTTGTTATTATATGTTTTGATCACAAAACAAAAAATGAGAGCCCTTGAATCCCACTGACTTTATGGTCTAGAAGGAATAGGAGGCTACCACCTATCCCTCCAACATGATCACTTCAAAGATAAAGATAAATATGACCCCCACAAGGACTTTGTGAGATCAAATTAATCATTTATTGCCAAATGCCAATGTGATGTTCACAAGCAAATGTCAGATCATTATGGGGGTAAAAGAAGTTCAAACAGGAATACATAAGGTAATAGATCAATGAGTTAACTTAAATCCAAATTGAAAAGCATACTTCAATCTCATGAGCTGTTAATATATTATAATTTGATATCATCAACTTTGAATTAATGGTAAATGGAGATCATTGTGAATTAAATAGTTGGGGAACTGTATAATAGTGACTATATATTTATATTGATGCACTATATTTATATAATGTAGTGGTCACAAAATCATATTTCATATCAATATAACATTATAGACCCTTCCAAAGAACTCATAACATAATTAAATAAAATGCATAAATGAAGGTATCCCAACATTCCCATAATGGGTAATTTGTTAATGACAAAATTTGTAACCATGTCATGATGTTACACATCCATTTGATCTTTATTAAAATTTAATTTTTAATATCTAACATGGTTACATGTTTTTTTATTGTAAACAAGACTAAAGAACATATGTATTAGGGATATAAATAACTAGTATTTGCCTTGATGGTGTAAGGAACACCAGAAGGGATGTAATTTTTTGTTTTCAAGTGTTAATATATTGGCAACATGGATGAATTGAAGAAACAACACAATCTCTAGGATTTTAATGTCTTTTCCCCATATTAGTGATATTGATTCATTGATTTGAAGCACACATTAGACATAGATCCCTATTTCAATCAAATTAACTCTCATAACATCCTTGTCCATCCTCAATAATAGAAAAATATAAATAAAATATGTCGCCACCCTATAATCTATGAACCCATTTGTAATGTGTGATGCAGGTCATGTAAATCTAACCACTGGAATGAATCTGGATTTGGTGTACAATATGCCCCCCCCTAACATATGATATCACATTTTAACACCATTAAATAATTTTTCATGACATCCTTATCCACCCTTGATAACATGAAATGGCCAATCAAATGCATGCCTGCTTTGAAATTTATGGACCCCTTTGTAATGGGTGTTGGTCATGTAAATCCAATAGTTTACATAAACTTGGGTCTAGTGTATGTTAGTGGCATTTTTGTGTATGATATATCATGAAATAGCTTGTCATTTCCTTTCAACTTTAGTTTTTTCATGTTCTGCATGGCTCTTCCCTTTCTTCTATGGATCTAAGTATGGCATTTTTGTATGTTCTTTAGCCTAATGTAATTATTCTAGGTGTCAATAAATTGGCATCAGGGATGAATGGAAGATACATAATACATGATCTACCATAGTAATGAAATTAACCTTAATTGGATGTAATCTAAAAAAACACATAATTAATAATATTTTAATTCTATAAAAATAATTAATGAAATGGGGGTTCAGTAAAGTATATTATTTTTCAGGAAATCTTAAAAAAATTCATGGTGATTTATCTATAATTTTATGACCCATGCACTTCTCCTTTGTACAAGCACAAAAATAATATGTATTATTGTTTATTTATAGAAATCAAATATCAATATAACCCTATAGCACATCATGTCTAGAACTATAAAGTTGCCTTGTGTCATGTCATGCCATACTAGACAATAATGTAGAACATCCATACCATGTAGTATAATTTTTGGAACATCACACCAAATTGAGCCATGTTGCATAGCCTTCAGACCTACTCCAATTCCATGTGGAGTAATCCTTTTGCAAATAACATGGATGACATAACCACCTTTTGAAACCCTTTTACATACCATAGACCACCCAAGATCTTCAATCCATCTCTAATATATTATACAAGGTTGGGTCCTTGATTCAAAAAACCCTTAGTTTAATAATAATAATAATAATAATAATAATAATAATAATAATAATAATAATAATAATAATAATAATAATAATAATAATAATAATAATAATAATAATAATAACAATAACAATAACAATAACAATAACAATAACAATAACAATAACAATAACAATAACAATAATATCCTACAAAAGCCATGAAGCTGCAAACCTCTACAATATTTTTGGGCGATGACCATTCCATAATAGCATGAATCTTGGACTATGGTATGATGCACCCAATGTATTTCACCTTAGAACATGTAAAATCACATATATCCAAGCTTCCAAACAATTGGTATTCTCTCAAAACCTATAGGACTTGTCTTCAGTGGTCCTCATGTTCTTCCTCATTTCATGAATAAATCACGATATGATCAAGAAATTTTAACAAAAAATGGTCCAAGTGAATGTGAAACACTCTATTCATAAGACTCGTGAATATTTTTGGGGCATTGATCAACCCAAATGGTGCAACTAAAAATTCATAATGCCCATACTAAATTTTGAAATGTAGCCTTGTGAATATCAAGATCTATGATATGCAACTAATGGTATCTAAATTTCAAGTATATCTTAGAAAACACCTTGACACCCCATGTCTAATCAAACAACTCATAAAATCTAGGTAAGGGATAATGATTTTTATTATTACCTTATTTAGTTGGTATTAGTACACACATAATCAAAGGTATATATCCTTATTGGTGAAGATGTCTGGTGCTCCCCATGAGGACACAATAAGATGAATCAAACCTTTTTATAAAAGTTTCTCAAGGAGCATCTTGGGTGCACACAATTCAGGTGTGGTCATCTGATATGGTTATTTTGAGATGGGCTCAGCCCTTGGTATTAAGTTAATCTAAAAATAAATCTCTCAGTTAGGGCATACTTGGCAAACCATCTAGATATACATCAAGAAAATCTAAAAGAATGGGATTTCCATCCAAAGAAGCCTTTTATGACTCATCCAACCTATCACTCACCAAGATATCAAACAAATGACAACCCTTTTTCATTCTCTTCTTGAGATGCATCATGTAAATCATGTGAAGGGAAACAAGTCTCTTAAATCTAGATATCACCATAGGAGTCTCAAGGTCATATACACACTCGATAACCTTGTCATGGCAATCCAACTTAGTTTTATGATCCATAATCCAATCCATTCCCAAGAAAATTTAATAGGTGCATAAGGGTATAATGTGAAATTATATTATGGTGGAAAAAACATCAAGGTTTAAAACACAACTATTCACCATTGAGCTAATAAACATCTTGGATCATGTGGCCAACTCTATTACCCATATTTATAACTACATAATATCCACCAAACCACAACACTCCAAAATAAATAGATAAATGAAGGATTATGAGGCTCTTGAATCAAACAAAATTATTATAAAAACTCCATTAATTATACCTATGGTCTTAGTGATAATTACATAGTGCTCAGCTTGATGGTCATCCACCACTACATAAATTATGTACCCTGGACCCATGTCACCCATTGTATTCTCCAACATTTAGGCCTCAATTTATAATCCAAGAGGAAAATTACATGCATAGTGATCAAGGGATCCACACGTAAAACACACACTTATTCATTGGTCTAACCTTGAGGGAGCTCTGGCTCATTTCTAATTGATTAATTTTGTTTATCATGATGGTATTTTATGTGCTAACTACTGAGTCTAAGTAGGTATAAATTATTGATGATGTTAAGGTCTAGCATCACCTTGCCTCTAGTGGTATCTCTCAAAATGATCTCTATTTTGGTCATGGCTAGAATTGTTGATCTTTTGTTTCTATTGATGGGGTATATAGTTGGATTGAGTTGTTCTCTGACCTCCCCTAGTTGCAAGTTTCACACCTTATGACCTCTAGTGATTCTGAGATTGAATATTTCATCAAAATTTATATCGAGCATCCTAAGTCTTTCCTCAAGAATCCTCAATCAAGTAGGCCTTTTCAACTATTGCTTCCAAGGTCATGGGAGCTAAAATGTGCACTACACCTACCAAATTTAAATTTAGGCCTATAATGAACTTGTTCACTTGGATTATTTCATTTGTAAAACCTTGCACATACCTAATAAAATCAATAAAATGACACTCATAGTGTGCCAATGTACTACTCCTTAACCAAAGGTTATGAAAATCATCCACCTTCTTATGAATGTACTGAGGGGATAAGTATAAGGTTCTAAAACACTCCTCAAATAATTCCCAAATGAGGGAAGTTAGTTTCAAGTGGAACTTCTACTCCTCTCTTTCCAACCACATATTAGTTACATCTATAAGAATGTGGGTTCCCAAACGGGCCTTCTAATTTATGTCATAATCATACAACGTAAAACATCCTCTTATGATTTCTAATCAAGATTTTGCTACAAATTCTTCCTGCATATCATCAAAAGTAGGAGGATGTGCAGTCTGATGAAATCCTTAATTAAGTCTCTAAGTATAGGTCTAGGAGGATGGTCTAAGTCTTGTCTCTCTCGATGCTCACCATGGTGATGTAATTCAACTCTATCACCCTTTGAATGGTGATGTGAAGGAATTTGAGACCTCTCTCTTTCAAATAATTTTTTATCATCTTAGGAGTGATAGGGAGAGTGACTCTCAGCCTCATGTTGTGTTACTGATAGTCTCTCATATAAAACATATCTCATATGTTGCACATATTAGAAGATTTGGGGTCCTATTTCATTCATCCCCATCAGATTGGAAAGTCATTATCACCAGTATCATTTTTATTTTGGATTTTTCATTATTATCTCCAAATTCTTCACATCAGCATGATAGTCATTAGAATTCATATGGAAACTAGAAAGCCACAAAATAAATCTAAATTCCTAGATATCCTACTATAGTAAATCAAAATCTAATACCAAAATGTCATGCCCATTTTTCTCATAAATAGGGATAACGCAACCATTTCATAAACAACCAACCATAAATAATAATGGATTCAATTCCATCATAACATAAATATGTAATTCCTATCACTACCATTACTCCATAAATGGTGTAAGCTATTAAATAACATGTCAAAATCTCTATTTATTTGGCCACATGATAAAGAGCTCATTTATTGTTTCGTACCCATAATCATAGTGTTATGATGTTGAAATGATCATCAAATTTGACTTTAGCCACTACTAACATAGTGAACTCCACATGAACACTTCAGCAAGCTACTTGGCCATGCCAATGTTTCTTTGGGCTCTCAACGCCATTTTTTCCACATGTCATTCCCCTAGTGACTTGGAGTTTCTGGCTACTTTTCAACTACACAACAAACTATGGTAACTAATATCTCCACCAAGTTGGCAAGATGATAACACATGGATAGCTCTAGGAGATCCACTTGCTTGACATCAACCATACAATGGAACATGTTGATATCACCCATGTGTTAGTGGGATGGTGACACATGGATGGTTCGTGGTAATGACCATATAATGGATCTTACTAACATCAACCCTAGGTTAGTGAGATGGTGACATGTGGATGGATCCCATTGATCCACTTGCCTGATATCAACTGTAGAATGGAAAATGTTGATGTCACATCCAAACAACTCACAAAATCCATGAAAATGACTAAGGAGAAATAGCCATGAAAATACCCAGCTAAGAGGCATATAAGGCAAAGTCCAAGGGGATAAATTAATTAACAAGGCAAATCTAACTAAAGAAAAAACTTGGAACATAAATAATCGATGATTGGATCAAGAATGATCTAAATAATAAATGTGGAACAAAAAATTAGCTTAAGGTAAAATGAGAAAATAAATAAAATTATTCAATTAAGTAAACTGGCTAAGGAACAAGCTAATGGAAAACTAAGAAAACATCTTAGACAAAGGCAAATAGGATAAATCTAGGGAAAAGAAATATATGTTAATGGAATACCACCAATAATATATCCAAATATAACCATGCCTTCATTAGAAGGTCTTATCTATGCTAAAGGAGACTGTAATTACATAAATGATAAACTCAACACTAAACCAATATTCTCATTGGTTTAGTTGACTAGAAGAAGTTACAAGGCAAGCTTAGCCTAACCAAATGCTTATTGAGGAACTACTCAATCCAATGAGCTAACTGGTCTATCCCTTAAAAGACAAGACTTATAGAATTAACAAATAAACCCATTCGTTCCATTCAAGAGGAAGATCAAGATACATTGATTTGTTATGAAGCATAAACAACTCATACAATAAATATTATCAGAACTTATTCTTTCATTAATTCTCTACAAGAGAGACCTCAGTCAAACTTAAAGGCTTAATGCCTTGTTATAATTATAATACTATAGTTAATCTATAATAAAGTTATTATTTTAATATGAAATAACATTGAAAAATGGAAGGTTTAAAATAATTTACTTATTCATATGTTAAGTATCAAGGAACTCTTCCACAAGACATTATCTCAACCAAAATAACATCAATATTCAATTTCTCCTACAAATTGTATTGTTATTCCCAATAACAATCTCATAGCTATTTATTTGAGTTCCACTCATATTTAGATAGGTTTAATTCATTAGATCACATCACATTTAGATCATAAATAGATACACAATTCTTATTTGATAATCTTCTCTTAACAAAGATTTAATCAAGAGAATTAAACCATCAATATGTATTAAATATCCAAATAGGATAAGGAATTTTTCCTTACATAATGAATCCTTCCCAAGGATCTACATACAAAATATATACCATTCAGTTATATCTCAATTTATCAAAGAGGTTCAACAAAAATATAACATAATTCTTTACCCATAACTAGGTTATTATACAAAAGATACTCTTTCGTACGAATAATACAAGCAAGTTGGATATTATTAACATATATCAATACAAAATATGTCATACATCTTATACATAAACATGAGGCACAACTCTAGGCCTAATTTAATAATATAATAATAATCATTATTTAATAATGGTCCTCATTTTCTCCAAGCAATTGTAGGCCATTTGAAGGAAGGCTCACTACCCAACCTTTTTTCATCATCAAGCTACTACTCTAAACACTCCCAAGCTCAAGACTCCCATCTCTGAGCATGTTTACATCACTTACCAAAGGAAAGGGTGGATATATAAGCAAGGGTACTATAATCAAGGGAATAAGTGTGTACCCACCTATAGTCATATTCCTGATTATTACCCAAAGAGACTCCCATCCTAAATACAATTTAAACAATCATTCAATGAACATTCAAATGAAAATAAGTATTTATAAATATATAAAATGAATAGGCAATCTTTCAAAACATAAATAATGCCCATATTTTGATTGGATAGAAAGAGGATAGCTCACTTAAATGCTTTCATCCAATAGTAATTGGAGGGTCAATCAATTTACTATCTTTTTTCAAAACAAGAGGGCTTAACAATATGCCATTGTTCATGGGAAGGTCATACATTCTACCACCATGCCCAACATAAGAGGCTTAACATTTTTCCACCATGAAGATTTTGTTCATAGACAACCACCATATTATGTCACAACAACATTATACAGTCAAACAAGAAGCTAAAATAGCCATGTTAATAAAGGAGGAACACAACTTCACAATGGCCCTTGAATAGGAAAATAACTACATGAGGGTCAATGCACAACCATGGAAAAATAATAAGGAAGGAAGAATAAACCAAGCGGTCTTATTCTCCTTAAATCCAACAAATTAAATAGAGAATAAAACTATTTTCATTCAAAGGAATAAGTTGTAAAACAAGTTAATAGAAAGCCCACCCAAGTGCTTCAAAACCTCCTGAGTACTATCCTTCAATTTTCTAAGACTTGACTATCCTAACTAGATCTTCCTACTTAATGCTCTCCTTTTTATCTCCTCTACTTAGTTTAAATTTTTTCCAAAATTGCCAAAATATTCTCATATAAATTGTTCAACTTTTACAAATAAACGTCTTAGACTCATTGAACCACCCAATGCTCACTAGCTCATGCCTCATTATAGTACATTATTTTCCATGTTTAATTAAGGTGCATGGCAATTCTACAAGTTCCTATGGTTACTTCCTAGATTCCTTCACCTCTTCCCACTTGATTCTAGACTTAGGCAATCATTATAAGATATACTAGTCGGCCACTAGACATTATAGACATTAGGTGCAAGATCTTAAGGCAAAGAGACAACAAGTTTCACCTACCAGTCTTAAAATCTAGATGCCAAACTAACTTGTTAAGTTTGACAAAGATGGTAAATGGTTTTAAGATCACCGATTAATTATAATGGTTTAATAAATGTTTAAGGTAAGGTTTATTTAATGATATAATAATTTTGGCATACTCTCTTTCCTTCATTGGCACTTTTCTTCCTCCTATAGATTCGATGCACACATCAAATTCCTTTAACTTATTAGCTAAAGATACAAGATTTAAACAAATAGGGCACTCAATTAATAGAAACAATAACCAATCATCCAAGGAATACATGCATTCACATAGAAAAATTCATATAACCTTAAATACACATGCAATTTCTAATATACAAGTTTATAAGCAATGATCCAACATCATTTAAGTCAATCTATCTCATACGCATAATCATATTCATAATTAAAACATCACATAAAGGAAATGTAAGCATTGTAATTTCATAAGTAAGTAAGTTTAATCAAAACATGAATGATAATATGCATTTATCATGGTTCCTAACACATGATAATCCTTCATAAAATCCATGCATACCTCAACTGGTCATGGCTAACAAGATAAATTCCTAATCAAAATTATATTAACCATTATCTCATAGTCGGTAATGTCAAAGATGAGCACTATGCAAAATGGACCCTTACACAAAGTGTGTCATCCACACTTAGGTTTTACTCTTTCTTTTTCTTTATCAATTTCATTACTAAAATACAAGGTATAAAATTTATATGTTTAAATTTGGTACAAACCCATCTTTGATGTTATTTATTGTAACTTTACACATATATAATATTAGTGACAAACAAAATATCTATTCACAAAATTATTTAGGTCTTCTATTTATTTTATACATTCATCTTTTTTTTATTAACCTTTCCAATTTGTCATGGGGATCTCAAATATTTGTCTCTTATCTTTTTGGACAATTCAACTATTTTCAAGTAGGTATAGGCCCACATGCTTATTCATGGAGCAGAAACTTGTCCAGGTGTAAATTTTAGATTTATTTTATGTTACATTTCATTTGGGTCTATATTTTTTTATTTTGGGTCTTGTTTTAGTCATATTTTGCATGTGAATAGATCTTACAATTATAAATAAAAATTCATATAATTATAAAGATAATCTAAGGGATTAAGGGCAACACTCCACACTCTCAAAAGCTATACAAGGTTTTACATGTGTTAAATATATAATTTGTTGAAAGTAAATGTCAAATTTACAAATAATGACTCAATATTTTCATGTTTGTGCCAAGAATAAAATATTATAAAGACATTATATAATTATATTCACAATTACACACATATACATTAGTAGGGAAACTACATTAATTATCCCTCTATGGATTATTGGCAACGTAGTGCATCACTTGGTCATTCAATTTGGATTGACAAGGGTCATTGCTTGCTACTAGGAAATCACTGGAAATATGACTGAAATGTAATCCATCATGCAAAATAAAACACCTATGAATTATAACACGGGTGGAAGAAACTTACTTTAAAATCATGGAAATACGAAGAGGGATATAAAATATCTCCAGTGGAAATGGGGTATTAAAAATTCTAAAAACAAACTAAAGGATAATTTTGTTATATTCTATGTCCTAGAGAAGAAAGGACACATGAAGAGAAAGTCCCACAAAAGGTGTAAAAACTATTAGAAAATTATTCTATTGTAACTCCAAAAAAAGTACCAGTGGGATTGCCTCCCTCATGAGGCATTACACACCATATTTATTTAGTGTCAAGATCAAACATCCCTAATCAAGATGCATATAGGTTAGCTTTGCAAGAGAATGAGGAAATGAGAAGGCAAATATCAAATTTGTTAGAGAAAGGATACATAAGGGAAAACATGATCCCTTGTGTCACACTAGCCCTACTATCATAAACAAAGGAGGAAAAATGGAGAATTTGTGTGTATTATATAGATATTATAAAGGTAAAAATAAAGTACCGATATTCATTACCTAGAATGGATGACATATTACATTGTTTGGCAGGTGCAAAAATATTCTCCAAAAAGGATTTAAGGAGTAATTACCATAAGATTCAAATATGAGAAGGAGATGAATGGAAGACATCATTTAAGACCAAGGATGGCTTATACAAATGTTTGAAGAGGCCATTCAGATTGTCGAATACTCTCGCTACTTTTATACGAACTATAAACCAGGTATTTAGACCACACATTGGAAAATTTGTTATAGTTTATTTTAATAACATATTGATTTTTAATAAAGACCTATAAGATCATTTAGAGCATTTGAAAAGAGTGTTAAATACCCTTAATATTAAAAAGTTTTTTTTAAATCTTTATAATAGTGAATTTTCTAGAGAAAAGTTAGCATTCTTGGGTAGTGCGATTTCAACAAATGGAGTGAGCATGGACCCAAAAAATATTAAGGTTCTACTTGAATGGCTTATCCCTCAAAGTGTGATAGAGGTGAGGAGATTTCATGGATTAGTAAATTTTTATAAGAGATTTATTATAAATTTTAGTGGTTTAAGTGCTCCATTGACCGATTGTATGAAGGGAAAGTCCTTTTTTTAGGCTCAAGCAACTGCAAGAAGTTTAAAATAACATAAAAAGAAGGTGATGGAAACTCTAATTATTAATTTACCTAGATTTGAAAATATTTTTACCATTGATTTTGATGCTTCAATTATTGCAATTGGTGGATTATTGAGTCAATAAGGCAAACCAATTGCCTATTTTAGTGAAAATCTAAATGATGCCAAAAAATGGTATGGTACTCATGATAAATAATTATATGTTATTATTTAAACACTAAAACAATGGAGGAACTATTTATTGCATAAATAATTAATTTTGTTTGGGAAATAAATCACTAAAGTAGATAGATTATCAAGCTAAGTTATCTCATAACCATACTAAATGGGTCTCATTTTTTAAAGTTATACATTTGTGGTGCAACATGTTAGTGAAAAACCAATATTGTGGTATATGCTTTAAGTTGGAGGTGATATTTACTTGTTACAATGACTAATGAAGTTGTTTAATTTGAATAAAGGAAAAATGAATATGTAGTTGATCCATATTTCAAAAAAATTATTGGTGCTCTAAACAATACAATAGTTCCATGTGGGGAATTCTATGGTGAGTATTTATTTACTGATGGATTTTTGTTTGAGGGACTCCAACTTTGTATTCCCATTGGGTCTAGGAGGTAAAATTTGATTAAAAAAAGACATTACAATGGCTTGGGAGGTCATTTTGGTAGAGACAAGACTTACACTTTGGTAAGTGACAAGTTTTTTTTGTCTCTAATGAGAAAGGATATCAATAAATTTGTTTCTACATGCAGAATATGTCAATTATCTAAAGGTAGACATCAAAACACTAGGATGTACAAAACTTTGTAGATATGTGAAGGACCATGGATTGATATTTAAATGGATTTTATCTTGGGATTTCCATTTACTTAGTGAGGCAATAATTCCATTTTGGTTGTGGTGGACTAGTTATATGAAATGGCACACTTTATTCCATGTAAGAAGACTGTTGATGCTAGTAAGATTGTGGATATCTTATTTAAATAAGTTGTACACTTAGATGGACTGCCAAAGATTATCATTAGTGACCAAGATACAAATCTTATTAGTCACTTTTGGAGAACTTTGTGGAGAAAGCTTGAAAGTAAATTGCAGTATAGTTCAGCTTATCACCCTCAAATAGATGGGCAAATGAAGGTGGTGAACAAAATCTTAGGAAATTTGGTAAGAGGTTTAGTTGGGAATATCCTAAACTAGTTGGACTTAGTCTTGTCACAAGCATAATTTTCTTTCAATTCAAGCGTCAACAAGTCTATAGGTAAATCTATTTTTCATATTATTTTCAAAAATAATCCAAAAGGCGTAATAGATTTAATTGATCCTCACGTCAAAAAATGAAATAGCCAAGTTGTAGAGGAATTTGTGAAACATATGCATGAAGTGCAACAACAAGTTAGGCAAAGGTTGTAAGTAGAAAATGAATAGAATAAAATTTATGTAGACCTACATAGAAGATAGAAAGTATACCAAGAGAGTGAGCTAGTCATGGTGTACCTACATAAATAAAGATTTATTCAAGACACTTAAAATAAATTAAAACCAAATAAAATTGGTCCTTATAATATTCTCAAAAATATTAATAAGAATAAATATTTGATATGATTTCCATAATAATTTGACATTAGTTCTATATTCAATATTTTGGATCTTTATTCTTATCATGTGGGCCTAGAAAAAGTTCAAGATGAAGAAGTCCAAGATGAAAGAAGACTTGAATAATGGACCAGACATTTACCAAAGAAAATAAGAGATCATATTTAGAAAATATTAGAAATCACATTAAATTATGTGTATGTATGATTATGTATTCTTCCCTTGTAATCTTCTATAGTCCTACTAATAATTCTAATTGCAAGTGTGTGTTGGTTTACATCAATATCACAATTTCACTCAAAAAATGAAGATGTGGATATTGCAAACACAAAGTATAACATACAATTTTTTGATTAGGAAAAAATATGAATAAGATAATATGGCAAATAATGACCTAAATGATAATGGCACAAGAGCTTCATATGCATATGGATTTTATAAATATCAACACAATTTCATTATGAAGTTTCATTAATGACCACTACAATTCTACATTGAGTGACATGAAGGCTTGAATAATACGTAAAAGATTTTCATGAATCAATAGTAAACAGGTTTTAAATTTTATTTTCAAGACATTAATGTAATAACACATTCAAAAAGTAGAGTTTAGAATCTTAACGAAACAAAAAATAATTTTTAGTTTCAATGGACATGAATAGCAAAACATTGTCATTGTTTAAAACAAATAAAAAGGTATAATATCCCTTCTTGACTAATAAAAAAGTAAACACATTATAACAAAAGAGATTAATTTTATGTTGCAAGATACACCAACTTTTAATATATTTTATTTTATTTACACTATGCTGACGACCTATAAGTGACATTGAATTTTGCATTATTATGGTGGCTCAGAGTTTAGATTGCACTCTGATAATGAGTGACACAAGTAAGAAAAATGGATTAAATATCAAAATGGAATACGTTTATCCATATATATTTATTTGAGTTTGATCAAATGCAAATTAAATCACCTCATTTAATATTTTAAAAGTTGAATAATAAATTATTAGAGAGGCTTTAGATGAGTGTTTTAATTTTTAAATTATTTGAGAATAATTGTTACAATTTATTAAGATTTTATGATTATATTGAAAATATTAAAACTTACTTAGGAATGCTTAGTGGCGCGATGGTGAGGCTGGGTGAGCGTTGCAGCTCGCGTCCCAGCTAGGGCAGCCGTGCCCTAGCTTCTGTTGGGCGTTTTTTGTTTTTGCGCAGGTTCAGAGGGGCGTTTGGTGCGTAGGGGTAGTGTAGAGGCAGCAAGGTGGAAGGCAGGTGTTGCTGCGGGGTAGCAATGGAGCGGCAGGGTCAGGAAAATATCACAAAGGACAGGAGTTTCAGCGAAGTGGTAGGCAGAAGCTCCCAGGGTCAGGCAGGGAGTCTGAAGGGGTCAGCTGGTCTTGAACAGGGTTCAGGAATGCAGGATTCTGGCTCAGCTGAAGGGTCAAGAATCACCAAGGTAAATGGCTGCTTGGAACGGTGTAATGAAAGACCGAAACTAGTTATTCCATATGACATGATTTCGGAGGATGTGGAGTATTACTCCAAACACTCCCTGTACTGCAAATTTCTGGGTTTGAAAGTTTCTTTACCTTTCTTGGAAAGCTGGGCACGCCGGGTGTGGGAGCCAGCAGGTGAAATGGATTTAAGTTTGTTGGCTAATAGCTTCTTTATGGTCACTTTCAACTGTTTGGAAGATAGAGACCGGGTGTTTGAAGGAGGACCATATTTCTACAAGCAGGCTGGTCTTTTCCTGAAACCGTGGCATGTTGGTTTTAACCCCACAGAGGAGCTTCCGAACAAGGTTCCAGTGTGGGTCCGTCTGCCGCGAATGCCGATTGAATGCTGCCGGGAGGATGTTTTGTTGATAATAGCATCAATAATAGGGAAACCGGTGGGGTTGTCCTCACAAACATTAGGGAAGAAGATTATGACATATGCTAGAATTTGTGTTGAGATTGACTTAAGCAGGCCTTTGCCAGATGCGTTGGAAATGAGTGCAGGTCCGTACTCTTGGGTGCAGCAACTAGATTACGAAACCTTGCCTTTTAGATGTCGGTTATGCCACAAATACGGACATCTGGTAAGGAGATGCCCCAAAAGTAGAAGGGAGGAGCAGCAGCCTTCTTCTTTGCAATCCAGGAATAGGACTTTAGCTAAGGAGAAAGGCAAAAACCCTGGCCCGGAGGGGGGGAAGGACCCTGAAGGGTTTGTGCAGGTGAAATCCAGGAGTAGAAACAGGGGATACAAGAGAACCCTTCTGGAGAGGCAAGAGGCGGACTCTTACAACAGATTTGATATCTTGGAAGATCTGGGACAACAGGGGATTATCCCAGGTAATACTGGGAGGGAGGAGTTAATGGAAGAAGATGAGTTTGCGGTTCGGGAGGACCTCCTCCTTCCGGCAAAAGCAGATGAAACGTCCTTACCAAGGGAGATGGAGGGACTAGGGCGAGTGCAGAGTCTGGCAGATTTAATAGAAGAAAAGTACCAATCAGCGGCAAAAGGGCAGGAGTCACTGACAGGTGGTAAAGAAGAGGAGAAGAGAGGGAAGGCTCCGTCCAGCTTGGGTATTCTTCAAAAAGACAGCAAGAAAGGAAGCGTAGAGAAGAGTGGGAAAGTGGGGAGACGGAAGGATAAGGACCGTCTCAAGATGATTGGGGAGAATTTGGTCGAATCATGGTCGATTAAGCCCTTGGATGCACACCTCTTACCTCCCTCGAAATGATCACGGTTTCATGGAACGTGTGGGGCCTGAATAACGGCCCCAGACAAAAAGCTATTCGCGAGGTAATCCGAAGTCAGCATCCGAACATTGTCTTTTTGCAAGAGACCAAAGTGTCTGTGGATTATATGATGCGTATTGCCTCAGGTATTTGGGGACAAGGGGCGTGCCAGTGCATTGGAGCCAACGGGGCAGCAGGTGGACTGGCATGTTTTTGGAATCCAAGGAAGGTTACACCGGTGGTTTGGTTGGCCTTTAGATCGCTGTTATCTATGGTTGCCTTATGCACGGACTCAGGTGAGTATGTTCTTTTGTCGAATGTTTATGCTCCCACGGATTTGCAGGGTAAGATCAACATCTGGAATAATATCAAGGTGATTCGTCAGGAATTTCCTTACCTGCCTTGGATCTTAGCTGGAGATTTTAATGCGATCCTGGACCTATCAGAAAAGAGGGGCAGAAATAGCAGGCTTGAACCATCCTCTGCTCTTCTCAATGAAAAGATAGCAGAACTTAATCTGGTGGACATCAAACCAAGCAATGGTTGTTTTACTTGGAACAATAGAAGGCCAGATAACACCTTTATAGCGGAGCAGATTGATAGATTTTTGGCATCCTATTTTTGGATGGGGAGCAGATGGACGCTTAACTTTGAGATTTTAGACTGGCGTGGTTCAGACCATTGGCCAATTAGGCTGAGTATCTCTTCAGCTGTCAGGGTGCAGAAGCCACCATTCAAATTTCAGCTCATGTGATTGCGGGACCAGGATTTGTATGGCCACATGAGTGAGTGGTGGAGAGATGGGCGGCCGGAGATGGGAACAACTATGTATGTTTTTGCTAAGAGGCTCCAATTTGTCAAATGCAGGCTTCAGAGATGGAATAGACAGAGCTTTGGGAACATCTTCCAGGAAAAGTTAAAGGCGCAGGAGGAACTTAATGTCATTACTAGATGGATTAGAGAGGACGGCTTAACCCGAACGCTGCTGGAGGAGGAAGGGAAGGCGTTAAGGTCCCTGGAGGAGTGGGAACTAAGCGAGGAAATCTTCTGGAAACAGAAGGCTAGGATTGATTGGTTGTAGGAGGGAGATAGAAATACGGCTTTCTTCTTCAATTCGGTCAAAGCCAGGAATCACAGTAATGGGATAACTTCTCTTTTCACGGAGAGGGGTGAGGTTGTTACCTCCACGAGAGACATTTGCATTGAGACCGAACACTATTTCAGTACCCTCTTCAGGGAAGCTAGACAGCGGGATGCGGCTACGGAGAACCTGATTCTTTCTTGTATTCCTTCTATTGTCTCTGAGGAGATGAGGGTTATGTTGAGGCACCCGGTTTCGATGGAGGAGCTGAAGAGGGTTGTATTTTTGATGAAAAAAGGTAAGGCGCCTGGGCCGGATGGGTTTCTGGTTGAATTCTATCAAGAGTTTTGGGATATTATTAAGGAGGATTTACTAGCTATGGTCCAGGAGTCACAAGCTAATAGACAGATGTTGAGCGCTCTGAATTCTACTTTCTTGGCTCTCATTCCAAAGGGGGAGGGTGCTGATCACCTCAGCCAATTTCGGCCCATCTCCTTGTGTAATGTTATTTATAAAATTATTTCGAAGGTGGTTGCCGAAAGACTGAAGAGATGTTTGAAAGTGCTAATTGCGGAGGAGCAGAGTGGCTTCGTGGAGGGCAAGCAGATTTTGGATGGTATTGTGATGGCGACTAAAGCGGTCCACTCGATGTCCAGATCTAGAGAGAAGGCAATGTTCAATAAGTTGGACATGTCAAAGGCTTATGATAGGGTGAGGTGGTCCTTTCTCCAGAAAGTTCTGCAGGCGTTTGGCTTTGAGAGGGAGTGGATTGAGTGGGTCATGAGCTGCGTTACCTCGACCTCATTATCTGTACTGGTCAGGGGCAAACATACAGGCTTGTTTGGGGCTTCTAGGGGCTTGAGGCAGGGAGACCCTCTATCCCCATACTTATTTCTTCTCCTAGCTGAGGGATTAGGACGCAGGATCAGAGAGTATACGAGGGATGGGGAGATTCTGGGATGGAGATGGGACGGCAAGCTTCCTATTCTCTCTCACCTCCAGTTTGTGGATGATGTGGCCATGATGAAAGCGGCCACCATTAGAGAGGCAACTGATATTCGGAGATGCCTGGATGAGTATCTTGTGGCGTCGGGGCAGGTTATTAATGAGGACAAATCATCCATCTTCTTCTTCAATACGCCTCCAGCTATTCAAAGGAGAGTGGCTGAGATTCTCCGATTTCAAATTGGCAGCTTGCCGGTCATTTACTTGGGCATCCCGGTCACCACGGGTAGACAATCCAAGGAGTCTTGGCAGGGTATACTGAATAAATTTAGGACCAAGGTGAACCACAGGACTCATAGGTGGTTATCTTTTGCGGGCCGGGTTCAGTTGATTCAATCGGTGGTCCAGGCACTCTCCATTTACAGGTGCATGTTATAGGTGGCGCCGGTTAGCTTTGTGAAGGATTTGGATTCTCTTGCGAGACAGTTTCTGTGGGCTGGGAATTTGTCCTTGACTAAATGGAGTCTCATTCGTTGGGATGTTGTCTGTAGTCCGAAAAGATTGGGTGGCCTAGGGCTCAGACAATCTTTTTTGGCAGGTACAGCCCTTGCTGCTAAGCTATACTGGAGATGGTGCATTGAGCAGGACTGCATGTGGGCCAGAGTTTTGGTGCATAAGTATTTTCCGGGGTGCTCCCGTAAGGACATATCGAGATATCATATGGTTGGGAAGGGGTCGGTTATATGGGACACTCTTAAGAGAGGGACGGCTCTGATAAAAAGAGGGTTGTTCTGGATCTGTAAAAGTGGCATGAAAGTGGAGTTTTGGCACGACTCGTGGGATGGTTTTCCCCCTATAACTCAGCAGTACCCACATCTTCAAGCTCTCTCACAGAGATTTTGTGAGGCGGGATGGGTTAAGGTGAGTGATTTCAAAATATTTTATCGTCAGGATCAGCTTATGGAAGCAAGATGGAAAAGCCGAGAGGATTGGCCAGTCAGGGATATGGTGGGGGAGTGTGAAGAGTTGAAGGGGATTTTAGCTAAACGTGGTTGTTGTGCCCTCAGAGGGACTGATGAACTTGCCTGGTCTCCTCACCCAAAAGGAAAATATTCAGTTTCTGCAGGATACAAGGAGCTTGTTGCACAGAAGTTTGGGGAAGATAGGGAAGTTACCTAGTGGAAGCAGACCTGGAGCAAGTTCTCGTGGCCGAAATGCAATTGCTTCGTCTAGACGTTGGCTTGGAACCGCTGTCTGACTTGGGATAATTTGTGCAAAAGAGGATTTGTGGGGCCTTCTCGTTGTGTCTTGTGTGGAGCAGAGGAGGAGAATGCGTCCCATTTATTTTTTTTCCTGTTGCTTTACTGCTCAGCTTTGGGATGCTTGGTGGAGGGCGTGGAAATGTAGGGGAATTTACGCCTTATCTCTGCCTGATTTCTGGCAGCAGCTTGACTGGCTGCCCCCTAGAGCTCATTTCTTGCAAGAAGTCTGGTACGCAGGGCCCATTTTCTTATTGTGGCAGGTGTGGATGGAGCGGAATAGGAGGATTTTCAATGATACTAAGCTGGAGGTTGCGCAGGTTTGGAGCAGGATAAGTAGAATGGTTTAGGAGTCCGTTGAGGCCAAGTGTGAAGTCGCTTTGCCCATGGCAAGGAGCGATGCTGAGGTGATTGGCAGCTTGGGGATGCATGGGTTGTCGCCGAGCTCTGCGAGCGTCACGAGAGGTGGGGGAGGGATGTAGAAAGTGAAGAGAAGTGGGAGGTGGATTCCTCCTCTAGCGGATTTTTTAAAGATCAATACGGACGGTTCCTCCCGTGGCAATCCGGGTCCGGCTAGTATTGGAGGGATCGCACGTGATGCTTCGGCTGAGGTCATTTTTATCTTCTCGGAGTGCAGGGGAGAGCAGACGATTAATCGGATGGAGGGCCAAGCTATTTTGGTCACTCTGAAAAGAGCTTATGAGATGGGATGGCGTAGAGTGATATGTGAGGCCGATTCGCTGGTTTTGATTAACATGATCCAGGAACGGCAAATTACCAATGTGAATTGGCAGCTTTCTTTGGTGGTTCAGCAGATTTTACAGATTAGCTCGATTATGGAGATGGTAATTTTTAATCACATTCCGAGAGAATGGAACAAGGCAGTGGATTGTTTGGCTAGATGGGCCTCGGAAGAGATGGTGGAGCGGAATGTGGTAGAGATAGCTCAGCTGCCGTATGACACTAGAAAAGAGCTGGAGCGAATTCTGTCGGATGATAGGAAAGGTATGAGCGAGTGATGTTGGTATGAGTTGTATGTTTCTTCGGTCGGTTTGACTGGGTTTTGGATATTATGTTTCTCTTTGATTGAATAAAATTTTTTACCCCCGATTTTATTTTAAAAAAATATTAAAACTTGACGTGAGTTATGCCCCTGTTCATAACTGTACCCTCATATTTCAAGACCTTAAGATTGTGGATAACATAACGTAAAAATTATTTCATGACTAATTTCGTCAACTCTAATGCTCCATAATCCTCAATTTACATTCTTAAAATTCACACCGTACACTGAAAAATTGTTATTCTTTTGTAAACCTTAACAAATAACTGAAATTTACAGAGATTACAAAATTAATTTATTTTGAGACTTATCCATGGATCAACAAAGTTTTTAAGAACATTTTATTTATGTAGGGATTTAATTATAAATAATATTAAAGATGTTATACCATATAAATAGAATAATGATTCAATCAAGAAATATAATTTTGTAAAGCTAAACACCCTTTCTAGCATGATCACATCACCAATATTTGTAAATATCTTCACCACCTCATAGAATGTCAAAATCAACTTGAACAGCTCTGGGTATCTGAACCTATGACGTGAAGATAAACAAAGAAAAGCAAAAAAAAATTAACGATGAGGCATTTCTTCAAATACTAACATTGAAAATAACGTCATCGATGTTTCATTCTTTACGTAAATATTTACTACATTCAAATTTAAGTAGAAAGTGAGTAATTTTATGTCCTTATAGATTTAATCATTTTTATATAATATACAATAATTTTTTTCTATGGAGACATTGTTCTATGCTTTTTTGGCTCGACCTCCCCTCTTATTGTGGTTTAATTTTTTTTAAATCTCCCTAAAACATGTTTTTAGAAATTTATTAGTGTCCTAAGGAAAATATGTCTTGTTTTGTGCACATTGGAATTATTTTATGACTCTAAAAATATAATATCAAATGAAATAACCAAAAAAATGAGTTACATTACAAGAGTTTTGCTCTATACGCATCCTCAATGCTTTTTTTTTTTGCATGCAGTCTTTCATTTTATAGTCCTTTCTATATATTGTAGGATATTTTTATTTATTACCCCTATAGGGAGCTTCACTCTAGTGTGACTTACCTTATATTATATCCTCTTCTCCATTATGTCTAATTATTGAATCTACAATGAGAGATAATCGAGCTTTGAGCAATGGTACCCCTACTCAAATGTTCAGGTAAGTTCACACCTAGAGTCTTCCATGAGATATATAATCTCAGCCTGATGTTATTTTGCCTATGCTAAGTGTAAATGTGATTGTCAATGGTTAAAACAATTATTTTGCATATTCCATAGTCTTATAGAATTAACACATAGACCCATTCCATTTAAGAGGGAGATCAAATGACATTGATTTTCTATGAAGCATAAACAACTTAGACAAGAAATATCAGAACTTCTTATTTCATTAATTCTCTACAAGGGAGACTTCAATCAAACCTATAGGCTTCATGCCTTGTTATAATTATAATACTAGAGCCAAAATCTAATCAAGATATTCTTTTAATATGAAATGGTCTTGATAAAGGGAAGGTTTGCAATAGTTTATTTACTCATATGTTAAGCACCAAGAAATTCCTCCACAAGACATAATCTCAACCAATAAACATCAATATTCAATTTATTACTACAAGCTATATTGTTATTCCCAATAACAATATCATAGCTATTTACTTGAGTTCTACTCATATTTAGATAAGTTTGATTCATTAGATCACATTACATTTATATCATAAAGAGAGACATAATGCTTATTTGATAAACTTCTCTTAACAAATATTTAAGCAAGATAATCAAATTGTCAATACATATTAAAGAGCCAAATAGGCTAAGGAATCTTTACTTACATAATAAATCATTCATGAGGATATACATATAAAATATATACCATTCAGTTACATCTCAGTTTATCAAAGAGGTTCAACAGAAATATAACAGAAGTCTTTACCCATAGCTAGGTCATTATACATAAGACTATCTTTCATAAGAATAATATGAGTAGGTTGGCTACTATTAATATTTATCAATACTTGAAATGTCATCCATATTATACATAAGCATGAGGCACAAATCTATGTCTGATTTAATGATATAAGAACAATCATTCTTCAACAATGGTCTTCATTCTCTCCAAGTGACTGTAAACCATTTGAAGGAAGGATCACCACCCAACATTTTGTCATCATCAAGCTACTACTCTAAACACCCCTGAGCTTGAGACTCCTATCTATGAGTATGTTTACATCACTTAGCAAAGGCAAGGGTGGATATTTAAGCAAGGGTTTTTTACTCAATGGACTCAGCGTGTACCCACCTATAGTCCTATTCTTGATTCTTTCCCAAGGAAACTCCCCATCCAAAATAAAATTCAAACAAGAATTCAATGAACATTGAAATTAAACTAAGGATTTATAAATATAAAAAATGAATAGACAATCTTTCAAAACATAAATAAGGCCTATCATTTGATTGGATCAAAATAGGATACCTAACTCAAATACTTTTATCTAATATTTATAGGAGGGTCAATCAATATACTACCATACCTCATAACTGGAGGGCTTAAAAATATACCACCATGATGTTCATGGGATGGTTAAGCATTCCACCACCATGCCCATTATAAGAGGCTTAACATTATGCCACCATGAATATGCTACTCATAGAAAACCACCACATTATATCACAATAACATTATACACTCAAACAAGAAGTTGAAACATTCAAGTAAATCAAGGAGGAACACAACCTCTGTAAGGCCCTTGACTAGGCAAAGAACTACATGATGGCCAATGTGTAACCATGGCAAGACAATAAGAAAGGAAGAATAAACTAAGTCGTCTTATTCTCCTTAAAGCCAAAGAATAAAAAAAGAGAGAATAATTATTTTAATTCAAAGGAATAAGATATAAATAAAGTTAATAAAAATACCACCCAAGTGATTTAAGACTTCATGAGCACTATCCTTTAGTTTTATAAGAATCGACTCTCCAAACTAGCTCTTCCTACTTGCTGCTCTCCTCTTTATTTTTCTCTCCTCTACGTAGTTTATGTTTTTTCCAAAATGTCCAAAAAATCCTCACATAAGTGTTTGACTTCTAAAAATAATGTCCTAGACTCATCCAAACACCCTATGCTCACCATCCCATGCCTCATTATGTGATGTTCTTTTGGATGTTTAATTAAGGTACATGACAAATCCGTAGGTTCATGAAATTATTTCCTAGACTCCCTCACCTCTTCCCACATGATTCTAGACTTAGACAATCGATGCAAGAGCTACTTTTCAACCACTAGACATTCCAGACATTGTATACAAGATATTAATGGAAGGATACAAGTTTCACCTACCATTTCTAAAATCTAGATGACAAACTAGCTCGCTATGTCTGAAAAAGATTGCACCTGATGTCTTAAGATCACCGACTAATTAGAATGGGTTAGCAAAGGTTTAATTTAAGGTTGATATAGTGATATAACCATGATTGTCATATTCTCTTTCCTTTATTGGCCCTTTTATTTATCCTACACATTCAATGCACACATCAAATTCCTCTAACCTATTAGCTAAGGCTACAACACTTAATCAAATAGGGAACTTGATTAATAGAAGTAATAGATAATAATCAAAGGAATATAATCATTCACATAGATATATTCATATAACCTTATACACATACAATTGTTAATATACAAGTTTATGATCAATGATATAACATCATTTAAGTTAGTCTATCTCATAGACATAATTAGATTCATAATTACAACATCATATAAAAGAAATGTAAACATTACACTTTCAGAAGTAAGTAAAAAAAAATGATTAATAATAGGTCTTTATCATGGTTATTAACACATGATGATCATCCATAAAATCCTTTCTTGCCTCAACTGGTCATGGATAAAAACATAAATTCATAATCAAAACTAGATTAACCATAATGTCATAGTCGTCAATATCAAAGATGAGCACTATGCAAAACGGGGCCTTACACAAAGTGTGTCATACACATATAGGTTTTATTATTTCTTTTCTCTATCAATTTCATTACTAGATTAAAATGTTTAAAATGTATATGCTCAAATTTGGTACAAACCATTCTCTGATGTTATTTATTGTAACTTTGCACATATAGAATATTAGTGACAAACAAAGTATCTATTGACACAATTATTTGGGTCTTCTAATTATTTTATACTTTAATCCATTTTTAAATTCACCTTTTCAATTTGTCATGGGATCCCAAATATTTTATTATAAATTTTAGTGGTATAAATTCTGCAATGACTGATTGTACAAAGGGAAAGTCTTTTTCCTAGACTCAAATAGTTGAAAAAAGTTTCAAACAGCTTTGAAAGATCCAACTATTTATTTACCTATATTTGAAAATATTTTTATCATTAAGTGTGATGATTCAGTTATTGTAATTTGTGGAGTCTTGACTCAATAAGGTAAACCAATTGCCTATTTTAGTGAAAATTTAAATGACACCAAAAAATGGTATGGTACTTATGACAAAGAATTATATGCTATTGTTCAAACACCAAAACAATGGAGGAACTATCTATTGTCTAGATAATTCATTTTTTTCCAGGAAACCAAGTACTAAAGTATATACATTCCCAAACCATTCTATCTAATAACCATGTAAATGGGTCTCATTTTTGTAAAGTTATACATTTATGGTGCAACATTTTAGGAGAAAAACCAATATTGTGGCAGATGCTTTAAGTAGGAGGTGACATTTAATTGTTACAAATAATAATGAAGTTGTTGAACTTGAATAAATGAAAAATGAATATAAAGTTGATCCATATTTCAAAAAACATATTGGTGCTCTAAAGAATCCAATAGTTCCATGTGTGGAATTTTTTGATGATGATTTATTTATAGACGATTTTTTCAAAGGACTCCAAATTTGTATTCCCATTGGGTTTAGGAGGGAAATTTTGATTAAATAAATACATTATAATGGCTTGGGAGGTGATTTTGGTAGAGGCAATACTTACACCTTGGTAAGTGATAAGTTTTATTTGCCTCTAATGACGAAGGATATCAATAAATTTGTTTCTAGATGCATAATTTGTCAAGTGTCTAAAGGTAGACATCAAAACACTAAGTTTTACAAACCTTTGTCGATATGTGAAGTGACATGGATTGATATTTCAAAGGATTTAATCTTAGGATTTCCACATACTTAGAGAGGTAATGATTTCATTTTAGTTGTGGTGGACTAGTTCTCGAAAATGGCCCACTTTATTCTATGTAAGAAGACCATTGATGCTAGTAAGTTTTGGATCTTTTATTTAAATAAATTTCACACTTATATGGATTTACCGAGACTATCACAAGTGACCTAGATATAAATTTTCTTATTCATGTTTGGATAAATCTATGGAGAAAACTTGACAATAAATTATAGCATAGTTCAACATATTGCCCTCAGATAGATGGGTAGATGAAGGTAGTGAACAAAAGCTTGGGAATTTTGTTTAGAGGTTTTTTTATGGATAGATTAAATAATTAGGATTTAGTATTGTCACACAAATAATTTTATTTAAATTCCATTGTCTATAGGTCTATAGGTACATCTCCTTTTCATGTTTTTTTGGGAAATAATCTAAAAAGCATAGTGGATTTAAGTAATCTTCTTGTGGGGAAATGAAATATCCAAGGTGCAAAATAATTTGTGAAACATATACATGAAGTGAAACAACAAGTTAGGGAAAGGCTGAAAGTAGTAAATGAATAATAGAAAATTTATATAGATATACATCAAAGAGAGAAATTATACCAAGAAGGTGAGCTAGTCATGGTGTACCTACATAAAGAAAGATTTTCTCAAGTCACTTATAATAAAGTTAAACCAAAAAAAAAAATACCTTGAAAGATTCTCAAAAATATTAATGAGACATATTTGATAGAATTTATAGAAGAATTTGGCATTAGTCCTATATTCAATGTTGTGTATCTTTATTCCTATCATGCATGCCTAGAATAAGTCTAAGATGAAAGTAGATTTAAATAATGGACTAGAAATTTAACTAAGAAAAGGAGAAAGCATATTTAGAAGATATTAGATAGGAATATTATTGATACAAGGGCCAAGAATTATAAGACATGTACTTAGTGAAATGGAAGGGATTACCAAATTCTGATAACCCCTTGATCATAAAAGACAAATTCATTAAATTAACATAATTCAACTCAGTTGAAGTAGGAAGTTAGAAATATTAAAAGAAGGGGAGAATAAAGTACAAATGTAAATATATTGTGAGATATTTTTGGAAGTTTTAAACTAAAAATAGACACACCTTATTTAAATGGTTAAGTAAATGTATTTAGCAAAGATTTTTTATTATTAGCAAATTGAATACTAAGTTTCAAGAGAAGTTATCTTCCGTAAAAGAGTGGAGGAACTTATGAGTCATAGGTTATTTTATTATTATTATTTAGGTAAAATAATACACAAAAGGAGTGTAGATCTTGGTAGAAAAAAAATTGTGAAAGAAAAGTGGACTGACTATCCTTGTATTGATGGGTTGTCTTGTTTTATGATGGTTGTTGATTATTATATATTCAAAATTAATGAAAGTTGATAATTTTATTTGATTCCTAACTCACATTAAATTATGTGTATGTATGATTATGTATTTAGTTTTCTAGAATTATAGTAATATTTTTTATTTCAGGTGTTTGTTGATTTACATCACTATCATAATTGCACTCAAATAAGATGTGGCTAATGTAAACACAAAATATAACATGCAAATTTTTGTCATATGAAAAATAATGACCTAAATGATAGTGGTAGAAGAACTTCATATGAATATGGATTTTATAGATATCACCACAATTTCACTATGAAGTTTCCTTCATGGCCACTACAATTCTACATTGAGTGACATATGTAAAACCCTTCCATGAATCAATAGTGAACAGGGTTTCACTTTTTTTATTAGACAATAATATAATAACACATTCATAAAGATAGAGTTTAGAATCTTAATGAAATGAAAAATAAATATCATTTTCAATAAATATGAACTTAAAAAATTATCATTATTTAAAACAAATCAAAAATTATAATATCCCTTCTTGAGTAATAAAAAAGTAAAAACATTATATTAATTTAATGTTTCAAGTTACACCAACTTTTAATATATTATAGTTTATTTTACACTATGATGATGATCTATAAGTGACATTGAATTTTGCATTATTATGGTGGTTTGGAATTTAGATTTCACTCTCATGAGTGACATATAATAAAAGATACATTAAACATCAAAATGTTATACGTTTATCCATACACATTTATTTAAGTTACAAATTAAATCATCTCAATTTATATTTTAAATTTTAAGTAATAAACGATTAGGAGAAGGTTTGGAAGAGTGTTTTAATTTTGAAATTATTTGGAAACAATTGTTACGATTTATAATTAGAATAAGATTTTTTGATTACATCAAAAATCTTAATACTGGATGGGAGCTAAGCATCTCTTCATAACTGTATTCTTATAATTCAAGACCTTAAAATTGTGGATAGTGTTTTTAAAAAATAAAAATCATGCAAAAACCTTGCTTAACATTCCCAAACTTCACATGGGTCACTGAGAAATGATCATTCTTTGTAAACCTTAATCCATAATTTAAGCCTACAAATATTTCAAAACATAAATTTATTTTAAAACTTATTCCTAAAATCAATTTTTTTTAAGCATTATCTACTTATCGACTTATCAAGATCTTTAACATAACATCAAAGATATTATACCATATAAATATAATAATGATTCAATCATGTTGTAAAGATAAACGCCTTTTCCAACATTATTAGACCACCAATATCTGTAAATCTCTTCTCCACCCGCAAAAAACTTCAAAATCAACTTGAAGAGCTTCGAGTATCCAAACCTATGATGTGGAGATGAATAAATACAAGTCAAAAATAATAATGATAAGGCATTTCATGGAATGTTATCATTGAAAATAACCTCATCGATGTTTTACATACAATATTTACTAAATTCAAATTTAAGTATGAAGGGAATTATTTTTTGTCATTACATATTTACTCATTTTTATTCTAACATACAATAAATTTTTTGCTCAACCTCCCCTCTTATTTATAATGGATTAATTTTATTTTTTTAATTATTTTTTATTTTTTAAATCTTCTTACAAGAAGTTTTAAAAAATATATTACAATCTCAGGTCAAATATGTTGTGTTTTGTACATTTTGTAATTATTTTATAACTAAAAATATAATATAAAATGAAACAACAAAAAAATTGAGTTATTCCGCAAGAGTTTTTCTTTATATGCATCATCATTACTTTTTCCTTGTATGCAATATTTCATTCCATAGTCCTTTCTAGATCTTGTAGGATATTTTCATTTATTACCCTTATAGGAAGATTCACCTAAGGGTGACTTAGCCTATATTATATCATCTTATTTAATACATCTAATTGTTTAATCTACGATGAGAGATAGTTGAGTTTTAAGTATTAGTGCCCCTACCCAAACATACAAGGAAGTTTGCACCCATAGTCTTCCATGAGTTATATAATCTCAGCTTGATGTTATTTTGCCTATTCTTAAGTGTAATTACGCTTTCCAATCATTATAATAGTTCTATTTAATAGGCTATTTTATTATTCACATTTCATTTAAAAGTATACTCAAATCTTGAGTTCAATATGCTTGGATTGATCATGGCATCAAGCTTGAAAGCATCAAGAATATGACCAAGGGTTTTTCATTATTTTTATTTTTTTATTTTGCTAGCCCTAACCATGTAGAAATTATCATGAACAAATCTACCCCATGGTATATATTTAACTCCTTTAAGGTTCTTTTGCCTTGGGTAAGGGATTTTTTAGTATCTGAGGATACTGCTCTTTAAATTCATGTTTGGGTCAAGTTTTTTGGTTTACATCTACCTTGTTGGCACTTCATTAACCAAATTGCATCATCCATTGCTTTTTTTTGTTTTCCATGAACCTACACCCATCCCCAAAAAAATGGTCTATGTTGAAGCTATTTTATCAAAAGACCTTATGGAGTTTGTCGATATCCAAGTTAGCGTTTCTTGTCATTTTCAATGTGTCTTGTATACCAAATTGTCCAACACTTATTTTTTTGGCAATCCACTGATCACAAGATAAATGATTACCCATTATATTTTCCTTGAAAAAAAATAACGCTCAAGCCTCATAATGATAACTCTAAGAACACTTGTGAAGATGGGTGGCAAACTATAGGAGCGGTCTAAGAATAACAATAATAAGGGTGTTATCACCTAGAACCCTATGAGTAATTCAAGCCCTCTACAAGATCCATGGCATAAGATTCAATTATAAATGTTCAACTTATTAAGGAATCTACTTGATTAAATCAACCCACTAAGGATATTGTTCATGCCAAAGTTGAAACAGTTAACCCTAGTTTTTCAACACTAGACCATGGCTACTAGTGTTCTTTTCAGTTCACAAATTTCTACCTAGATAATCTCATAAGATATTTTTCCAAATTATTTTCTCTCCCCTCACATATTTACTCTTGAGAATGAGAAAGAAAATTATGTCATAGTCTTTTATATTGGGTCTCTCCAAAACACTCTCATAGATCTCCTCATCTAAAGTCAGTAATGGACAAAGACTTTGTGGATGAATATGTTGATATAAAGTAATTGTAACTTTAGCATTTTATACATTCTAATAATGGCCAATTATTTAAAAATAATTACTAAGCCCTAGATGGTTTGCATTATGAAGATATGTCTCTTGACACCTGTAATCTATGAATTTCTTCTCATAGAATCTTCATGGTGTAACAAACTCAAATCACAAATATGTTGTGTGATATTTTTGGAGGAAATTTGTATAAATGGACATTTTCTACCTTAAAGAAGTTAAGGTGGTATATTTCCTTCTATATGCTATCAATAAAGTTATTTGGCCTGATAGCCTTGTTTTAAAAATCAATCATGATGTAGTTTTTTAATTCTAATTACATTTATTTATTTAAAATGACATTTCCATTATTTGTATTTTTGCTCTGACCCCATGTACCATGTCATCTAGGTGATTTTCAATATTGATAATGCTCTTTTTAGATCAGTAATGTGTACATATTAAATGACTCATGAAAGGATGACTTTATGGCGATTGATTGCTAATAATCTCCTAGACACCTATTGGAAAATTTGTGGTGTCTTTAATATGGTAGATATACCTATTGATAAGATTACTCATCTACTAATGATTTAGATGGCTGGATAAAGGGAATTTTGAATGTTTATGCATAACAAATTTGGGTTGTACGATCCCAATACCTTACATCATCACACATCTTAGGTCTAGTATACTTGGTCCAATCTCCAAGATGGGTCTAATTGTATGCTCAAGTGACTTGATTAGGTAATGATTTCCATGCAACCTTACTTCTCCTTAGACAACATTTTTGTTTTTATAGTAGAAGCCATGTCAGACTTTATCCATTCAAACCACTTGCTAATCTAATTTCAAATCACTTGGTAATTTAAATGACCCAAATTATAAAAAATACAATTATTCTTGAATACTACACTTTTGGAGCATGATCCCACCATTTACCACATTTAAAGAGTTTAGAAACTCCTTCCTCAACAAACTAAGGATCCAAGTTATCTCTAGTGGTGTTGTAACATGTTCACTCACACTATTATATTTATTTGGATCTATGGTTGATAATTAGAAAATACAAGGCAACATTCCTACTCCACCACCTCATCTGAGTTGAGTTATGCATTGGTGGCACTTAAGAAAACCACTTTCTATGACACTTTCCAACTACAAGCGGTGATGATTAGGAAACACATTCAAATTTTAGAATATTATAATGCTTGGGGGGCTCAAAACCAAGCCCAATTATAGTGGATCAAAGTGAGTGATAAGGTCTTCAAGGAATTATTTCACATGCTCAAATCTAAACATGATAATCAACAAATTAAATCCATTCAAGATGTCAACCAATTCCTTATTGAAGTGTTAGATATGATCCAAACCTTTATGTTTAACACTACCAACAAGATTTTAAATCCCAAGAACCATCCCTTGAGTGATAATAAGACCTTTCCCAATGCATTTCAATCATTATATTCACATTAAATCTTGTACAAAGTGTTACTTATGATAGGAAGCTATCCATTAAGGATATTCAAGGGGATGGCATGCAAAAAGCCAATGAAAAATCTCCTAGGTGTGATGGTTTTACCTACGAATGATACGAAAAATGTGGGATATAATTATGTCAAACTTGTATCAAGTTTATATTAAAGCTTTCAACACTCGTTCCTTATGGACTGACATTAGCAAAGATCACATTAAATTAAATCCCAATCAAGGAAACCCTAAGTAATTTGATAATTGGCGGCCCATCAATTTACTCAATGTTTCTTTCAAGATCATTGTTAAATCACTTGCACTTCATCTCCATCATCTCTTGCATTTGATTATTAGACTTGAATAAATAAGATTTGTTCAAATTAGATACATATTAATATCATTATTGTGTTAGATGGTATGAAATGGGCTCATTGATCCAAAAAAAAAGTGATGTTCATATAAATTGACTTTGATAAAGCCTAAACCATATTGAATAGCCCTTCATTTTGGCTATGTGAAAACCCTTAGGTTTTGGCCCTAGTTTCCTACAATTAGTTTAAATTATTTTTGTAGATGTTTCATGTAGAAACTCCTTTTTTGCCACTTTTATGCCTAAATAGATATCAGATTGATTTATTTTAATCAAATGCAAATTTATCTTTAAATTGTTAAATCAACCTAATTCCCCCATAATTTTGATGTATGCATTATGCGACACATTAGTACATGCCTAATTGAGGTAATGCACTACATTAGATCATTTAATTTTATTAAAATTACCTAAACTCGGTACCTTATTTTTAAAAGACCCTTCAATCAATTAACTAAATTCTTATATTATCACATCCTATCCCATAAAATTCACATCACATTACATTTAGTTAATTAGGAGAAATTAATTATCTAATTATATTCTTAAAATGAGGTTACATTGAATGCACATATTTTAAATATACAAAAATCAATATTCCTATTTATCCTCATCATCCAAGCAAATTGTCGATTTAATATTCAAATAATAGGGTAAGGCTTAACTCTTCTTACAAATCGTATATCCTCTTACAAATCCTATAATCTTCTCACATGCCCCATGTTCCTCATCATGAAGATGAAGGAGACATTTTGGAACCTTGATCGTCATTTTAAGATGGATGGTTCACATCCATTTAAAAAGTCTATAAATTTGAGTCTCTTCCTTCAATTTAAAAGAATATTTCTAGTGCAATATTATTATGCCAAAATACATCCAACAATATTCATTGTAATGTTACCATGCCCACATTCCAAGCCAAATCAATCTAATCCAAGGTGAATGAAGGGGAGATGATAAAAGATCACCATTTAAAAATACTCCATTTTCCATAATTTGAGCTCTAGCCATGACCACATGCCATCAAGCTCTCAAATCTAACAAGGAAGTTAAGTATTTGCTTTTAGTTGTAGTTTATTTTGTTCTTGTTATTCATAGCTCCCCTAGGTCCAAGGCTTGAAGTATTAATTATTTATGTGTTTTATATTAATTAATGTTACTAACACTTGACTAACTATTTCTTTGATTCCTTATATATATATATATATATATATATATATATATATATATATATATATATATATATATATATATATATATATATATATATATATATATATATATATATATAATGGTACGTCCAATGGGATGATATTATGCACCCCACATCTTGATCTTCTTCCCTCGATTCTTCTCTTCCCTTTTCTTTAATTACAAAGAAGTAAAAAAAAAAAACAATGGTTATTAAAATAGTTATCCTTTTTATCTATTCTATTTTTTTTTTTGTAAGTTTTGGATAGGGTGTTCTTACTAGTTTATTCCTAATTCTCTCAAAATTTCATTGAAATTTTATTTGTAGTTTATAAGTTATGACTATTTTAATAACTATATGTTTTTTAAATAAATGGTCATTAAAATAATAATATTTTTTAATCCAAAAATTGTTTGTTCCTAAATGTTTTACAGGTTTTATATACATTTTTTATAAACTTCATCAAAATCAAACTTATAAGTTTTTAGATATCAACATTTTACTAACTATCCCTTTTATTTGTTTATTTTTATTTTAATTATTCTATAAATTTTTTTAAGTTTGCTATTTTATTTTCTTGTATATATTATAAATTACATGTATTTGGTATTTGGGAGATTTTTAATATTTTGATTTTCTAATGTTTCTAAAAACTAAAACAAAAAAAACCACTAACATCTTTTGCAGGATCCAAAGGCCAAGGAGAGATGTTTTTAACACTTCACAAAGATCAAATCACATTTAATTTTAGTGCTTAAAAATTGTTTACTTACTTTATTTCATTTTTCATAGTTCAAAAATAACACCAAGGGGATAAATTTCACATCATATACTACTTGGTGCTTTAAAAATAAACTCAAAGTTATATTAAAAGCTCTTAAGAGCTTGTTTGTTTATCATTTTTACTTGTTGTCTATGTTGTTGGTTTTTGCAAAATTGACTTAGCGTGTATGCTCTCCCCCTATCCTCTTTAGGGAACTTGGGTGACCAAAAACACTTTATCCTTTACTTTTTTAGCACTTAGCCCAAGCATAGAAGAAATGTCGTTAAGGCACTCCCCAAAGATCCGAATGATTTAGGTGACCCCAAAATGACCCTAAAGTCCTTTTATCTTTACTTTCTTACATCTTGGATTGTGGGTAGGAGCTCACTTCTCCCTCACAAGTTCTCTAGGGGTGCATTAAACTAGGGTTTAATCTTGAATCATTATACCAACCTGTTCTATGGTGGGCTATATAAATTAGGGCACAAATATTTTGATTTCTAGGGATCTGAGCAATGATCCTCTTTGATCGTAATGAAAACCTAAGTCTGGTCTGGCTAACTAGGGGATTCTACTAAGAATTACATATATGGAATCATTATGTAAAGGAATAGAACCCTACATAGTAAATTATTTGGTATGAACTCAATTAACATGATTGTATCTCTAGGGTTAACTACACTTGGAACCATCTAGACATGTGAAACTTATAGTTTTATACAAACCCCACTTACCGTAGAAATATTGTCAATGCAAGATGAGTAACCTAAAATTTTATGTTACCATACGAACTCTTGAGACAAGAGGGGGATTAAAAACCTTACTTTGCATGCGTATTTAAATTTTTGGATTAATAATGATTTCTTCTCAAGAGTAAATATATAGATGCAATTTGACAGTATGAATCCACCTTGTTAGTTTTTAGGATTAGGATGATACACTTATGTGTTTTTGTGTCTTTCCTTTTTACTTGAATAATTTTAATTCAAAACTATTTGTTTGTTTAAACTACATCCACAACAATTCATGTTTACATGTCACTCTTTTTTTAAAGAGGTGTTATGCTATTCATTTTATGCCACACATTGTGTTAGTCATTTGTCAAAACTTTTGTGTGTTTGTGTCACTTGTTTGAAAGGTGTATTGTTATGCTACCCATTTTGTTCCAAGTCCTTGCCTTAGATTTTCTGAAATAAACCATTTACCATACATCTAGAGTAAGATACATTGTTACGCCGATCCCATTATTTCAAATACATTTTTACTTATGTTGAATTGCATTCAAAACCAAATGTTCCTTTTGGGTTTATGCCTAGTATCGTTAAACCATCCATTTTATTCTAACTTTTTATCCATTTGAGAAACCAATCCTTCTAAATCGATTTCTAAACTGGTCTTGATAAGTTCATATTCAAATGTTGATTGGTTTATGCCTATGCCTCACTTAATTTTTTATTAGACATTTACCTTTCACTTTTGGATTGTTTAATTTGGATTAATTCTTTGATTTATCTGAAAATATTTTGTGTCTAGATTCTATAAGTGATCCTTTTTCGGTATCTCACATCTCTTTTGTTGTATATGCCTAAGGTCCAATGTCTTTTACCAATTATCAAGTGTGTTTTTGAATCCATATGCCTAATTGAGTCAAAGTGTTTTAAATTTTTAGATTAATCATTTTGTTATTATTACCTCACTTTGGTTTGATCTAAGTCTAGCTTTTGTGTCATGTTCCCAAAAGACCTATAAATTCACTTTCATTATTAGACATAGTGTGTTTCAAGTCTAGATTTTGTGTCATGTTTCCAAAAGACCTAGAATTTTATCTTTTTATTTTTAGACCTAGTTGTTTTGATCCTAGCTTTGTGCCTTGTTCCCAAAGACCTAGAGAACTTTTCCATGTTTAAGACCTAGACTAGAGTTGTTTGAAACACTTTTTACCAAAATTGGCATTTGAATTTATCAATTCACTTAAACATTTGAATGATACATTTGACATTAGAACTTGAAATCATTTAAATTTGAGTACCTATTCCTAGATCAATGTCTCTTTCAAACCTGGATCTCGACCTAGACCATTTTCATAGACCAAGACTACCTGCTTTGGGCTAATTGCCAAACCTAGCCATGCCAATTATCATCTACTATGATCACCTTTATTTGGGCTAATTAATATATGATTTTTTCCCTTTCAATTATAATTTTACCTGATCCTATACCTATACCATTAATCCTCCTTTAATTTTCATGAGAAACCAAGGTCCTAATTGCCCAAGGATTACCATACAAGGACCTCATCCTTTGGATTACGCTAGAAACTAGGTTACAAAACACCCTCCCATTACCATTATAAGACCTCATCCTTTGGTCTATGATAGCAACCGAGCTCTCCAACTCCCTTACATTACCATTTTATGCCCTCATTTTTTGGATTGCATCAATAACCAAACTTCACAATGCCGCTTCATTACCATTTCAGGCCATCATCTTTCAGCCTAGGTTAACAACCAAACTCGGCAATGCCAAAGGATTACCATTCTAAGCCCTCATCCTTTGATCTTCATTCTCAACCAAGCTCTAAAATGCCCATTAATTACCATTTAAATCCCTTCCAAGTTTGGTAGCTCATTATACCAACAAAGTTACACAATTGTGACTAGATAAAGCATAACTACCATCCTAGACCCACATCCAATCTTTATTAAACCCATATTAAATTAGACTATTTACAAAAAGATCATTATCAAACCACCATTCATTATTCATCTATTACCAACCTTCCCCTACTTTATAAAATATAATCTGGTCTTTAAACAATAATACAGCTAGTCATTACCTATCCAAGAGTCATCATTCAAAGAACAAGATGTGTCCAAATCTGAGGTTTTGTATCTAAGTTTAATCCAAGGCCAAGAGAACCAACAATTCATGTTATTTTTGTTGAACTAATCATTTGTAAAAATTTAACCTATGATGAATCACCTTTTCATCCTTTATATGTTGTCAAAGAGTTTCACTCTATCAAACAAGTCTTTATTGAGTCACTTCTTAATGATTATAACTACCTTTGGGAAAATTATTATCTCAACCATTGTCCTATTTTTAAAGAAGATCCATTTAATAATCTAGTCTATGTAGATTTTTCTCTTGACCTTTTTCCTCTTGTTGAGGATTTCCACTTTGATAATTTAGTCTCAGTGGAGTCACGCCTTGAGTTATTCCATCTCTTTAATTGGGGATTTACTTAGATGAGAAAGTCTATGTTGAACCCTTCTTAGATGAATATATTTTTATAGATCCCATTATGTCATCATAGGCCATTACTTGTTCAAAACCAAACATTCAAAAATACATCATCGTAGCAACATCCAAAATTGAAGAAGAATCAAAATTAGAGCCAAGTTTTATTTTTGAAACAATATCTGATTTAGCATCAAAATTAGAATCAATGTTAATCTCAACATCAAATTAAGATTCCTTTGAGTTAGAATCAGCTTTAAAATTAGAGTACATACATGTTTGTTATAACATTGGTTACATATGCCTTGTAGATCAATTTAAATATATTTGTGATATTTTCATAGTTTTATAGGATGATTACTTCAACATCGATAGAAGTTTTCCTAGTATCTTCTATTAATATTGTGCTACCTCTTCCCATTCCATATCCCACAAGTATCTATGGGGACCAACAGAATCACACCTTGTTAAGCTACATCCATGGCTACATATCAGTTGCAGAATATTAGAGGGAAAAAAATCACATTCATGTAGAAAAAGAATAATCTCATAGTGAAACCTTTTCAAAGGCACTATGGGACAATCAAAGTCCAAACTCAACATATTCTAGTGAAACCTTGTTTGAGGTGCTAGAAGAAAATAAAAATCAAAACTCAATATTCCTTAGTGAAACCTTTTTGGAGGTGCTATGGGATAATTAAGATAACCTTATTGGTGAAAACCTCTTCGAGGAGGCAATAGCTGAGCATAACAGTTATTCAATTCTTGATAAAGACATTATCAAAGATAACATTATTACAAATTATAATTTATAACATAATTAGATGGTAGCATCTCTCGGGCCCAAATAATGGAAAAGTCTAGTGGTCCTATCAAAATCATATTCAAAAGTTTTCAGCCCCATCATAACCAAAATTATGTTTAATCTGGAATCAAAAACATTGTGTGTGCCTGAAAATATTGATTTTCGTTTATTACCTAGCCATTATACATTCCATTATGATCCATATCCCTATTACCAAATCAAACCTTTTATCCATTATTTATCCATATTTACCATCCCTGGCCATACTTTCTTTTATAGAGGCTACAAAGACATCTTGTCTCAAATTTTGGAGGAAATAGAATTAATAACCAACAAAGATCACCACAACATTATCATAGTCCAAATCAGTAGGAAGTTTTTGATAAAGTAGCTACTTAGAATTGGTGTGGGGTAGAGATTTAAACATTTGATTATTCTATTTATATCATATGTTGATCCAGGCATGCATCTCCACATCAACAGGAATAATATAACTATTTTTCTTACCTTGCCATTCTATGTACCTTACCTTTTCTATTTTCCATTTACCTCACCTTGTCATTATTTCATACCTTTTCATGTGTCGTGCCTTTACCTTTGCCTCATCTTACCATCCTTTCATACCTTTCCATACGTTTGAACTATAGTGACTTGAGGTTCTTTGAGACTATGTAGGCAATGCTCAATTTACATTCATATCAACTCGATCACCCCTTTTACCAAAACATACCATTCATTGTATCAAATTATACCCTATATTGTTTCCACCATGCCATTAAGCCTTATTTAGCTATTTATTTTTACCTAAACCCACCTATCATATTTGGTCTTGGTTCTGAATCATTTCTACTTGAGGGACATTCAATGGTTGATGAAAAATTTAGTTTTAATAGTTTTTTTTTGAATTACATGTTTGAATTTCAGTCTATGAAAGTAGTATGATAGTGGTCCTGGAAAATGTATCCTTCATTTATTTTTATGCTTCATTATGGGAGCCACTAATTATAACCATTTTTTGTCAAATCAACATCCCACCCTATGCTACTTATTATAATTGCCTATGGGCAAATTAGTACCACTGACCCTTTGTCATTTTTTGTAATTATAACCACTTATGGGAAAATTAGAGACAACACCTTTCCCATGCATTGTCGCATCACCTTGCCATTATTATTGTCATTTACCTTACCCTTTTCCTTTAGCTTAAACTTGATAATACTTAGTCAGACACCTTTTGTGTAGGAAAAATTACAGTGACATGAGGTCCATTTGGAATATCTAGGCAACACTTGATTCAAGTTGAGGTCAGCTCAATCACCCTTTTTCTATGCTCTCACCATTTTATGAGTTTTGACCATGTTCTATCTCATAATTATCCATTGAGTTGAGATAATAAAAACACCACAACATTGAAAGTAATTTACCACCTTCACTGCCTTTTGAATATGTGTAACTACAGTGACTTGAGGTCCATTTGGACTATGTTGGCAACACTAAATTTACATTGAGGTTAGCTTGGTCACCCTTTTGCAATGATCTCACTATTTTTTGAGCAATCTAAGCCCACATTATTTCCATTTTGTGAGTGGTATCTTGTCAATTTTTAATGAGTTAAGATACCCAAAAATTTCAAAAACATTCAAAACATGTCAAAATGCTAAAAATTAGAAAATCGGCTTATAATCTCCTAAAGAGATGTAAAGTCCCAAAATCTAAAAACCATTGGACCTATCTTGAACCTAGTCAGTAATCCTCGATCTACCCTACTAGGATAAAATCCATTGCTGGTTCTCATCCATTCTATATCCATTGGGGGTGTAACCTTCCCTTTGCATGTATCCTTGCTTAGGGGCACCATCCAATTTGTACTTTTAGGCCACGATCATAGCTTTCACCCTATTGGGGTAGCACTAAATCATGCATCTTGTACTAGTATATCTTATCCCTATATGTTATTCTCCTATAAATAACCTTGTTTTGGGGTGCTACCTATTTATCATTTTGTTAAGACTTCACATGTAGATATTGACTTGGTTAATGACAAAATGTTTCAGTTGATTTTAATTTCATGTTTTTTATGTGTGTGTGTGTTTACCTATTTATTTATTTGTTTGTTTGACTATTTATTTTATTTCATTTTTGTACCTTCACTCAGTCTATATGCATTCATTGGGTGATTACTTTTGTATTGAACTTGAGTCTATCCATATTCATACATCAACATTATCATCATGGTTTTTATCAGTGGTGCATTATTTTGAATTTTTTATTAGATTGAGAGTTAGTTCTTATACACATTATGACTTGATCACCATGGTGTTTTATATCATGGTGTATATTTTCATGTGTTATGACAAAAATTAGGTCAAGGGATATTACAAGCAATGGTGCCATAGAAACTTCTCCTTGTTCACTTTGGCAAATCCTCCCATCCTCCTTGATCAAGTAAACTCATTGACCATTTTAGTTATATCAATGATAATAAGGAAAAACATCTCCACACTAGTAGGTACAACTAAATTATTCACATTAATCAGTTCATATTCTCCTATTTTATTTCTCATTCCATTTTCTCCCATTTTTGGGTGAAATATATTGGCCTGAGGTCTATTTAAACTATGTAGGTAGTACTTAGATACATTTTGTATCTCAAGTCAGCTCGACCACCATAATTCTTCTAATCATCTCTTTCATCACTTTGGGGATCCTTGTGTGCTTGGTTATTTATAGCTTCTTCAATCATTATACCATCACATATACATTTTCACCAACTCATCTTTAATGTGTAACAAGTTATATCATTAAGTTATGTTTTCTAATCTACCCTACTAAGGCACAACCATTTTACCATGTTCAAACGTTTCCTATAGGGGTAAGATCATTATTCAATCCCAATTATCAAAATGATTATAACTACCTTTGGGATTATAATTATTATGAACCAATCACCCTATTGAAGCACATGCATATGCCACTAATTATAACTTCCTTTGGAAAAATCAGTGTCCTAACCTTAATTACTAATTATAACCACCTTTGGAAAAATCAATACTTTTAAAACAATGCATAAAAGCACTATCTCGATTGGATTAATCTCACCCATGGGTTAATGTCATTCTTATTCTTTATTCTTTTCAAGGGACTATCGATCAATTATATGTGTGAGCAATTCCCTTGAGGGAGCATCATCATAGGCTTCCTAAACATTGTTTGGAGCATCATTCTTCAATCCTTATCTTCATTCTCTTCTTAAAAAAAATTTCATTATTTAAAAATTTGTTACTTTTCCTATGTCTTTCAACACCTTCTCAAATAGGGGGAAAATGTAGACACTCATTTTTTGCCACATCCATGTTTAAATGGACATCAAATTGATTTATTTCAATCAAACACAAATTTATCTAGAAATTATTAAATCAACCAAATTACCCCATAATGTTGATGTATGCATTTTGTGACACATTATTGAATGCCTAATTAAGGTAATGAACTACATCATATCATTCAATTTACTAAAAAAATTACCCTAACTCATTACCTTGTTTGAAAATGACCCGTCAATCAATTAAATAGTTTTTTCAATTATCACATCATATCCCATAAAATTCACATCACATTACATTTAATTGATTGGGAGGAATTAATTAGCTAATATTATCAAAGTAAGGTTACATGTAATGCACATGTTATAAATATAGAAAAAACAATACTCCTATTTATCCTCATCATCCAAGAAACTTGCCAATTTAATATTCAAATCACATGGTAAGGCCTACCTCTTATTACAAATCTTACACATTCTTACAAATCCTATCCTCTTCTCACATATGCCATGTTCCTCATCATGAATATGAAGGAGACATTTTGGACCCTTGATCCTCATCTCAAGATGGATGGTTCACATCCATTTAAAAATTATATAAATTAGAGGCTCTTCCTCCAATTTAAAAGAATCTTTTCTAGTAAAATATTATTATTCCAAAATACCTCTAAAAATATTCATTATAGTGTTATCATGCCCACATGTCAAGCCAAATCAAGCCAAGCCAAGGTGAATGAAGGGGAGATGATGCAATAACACCATTCACAAAGACTCCATTGTCTATAAGCTGAGCTCTAGCCATGACCACATATCAACAAGCTCTTCAAGCTCACAAGGAAGGTAAGTATTTTATTCTAATTATAGTTTTTTTATTCTTATTATTCATAGTTCCCCTAGGTCATAGGCTTGAAATATTAAGTCTTTATGTGTTTTGGTTTGATTTATCTTACTAACACTTGAATAACTATTTTTTGGATTCCTAAGATACAATTCAGCTTTCATTTTTATGAATGGTGTGGGTTCCAAATAAATTAGTCTCTTTAGATCCATTAAGAAAGGATGCCCATTGACACATGTGTTATATGTTATCATTGTTGAAGGCTTTGTATATATTTTTTCCAAAGCTAAATCTTAAGATCTTGTTCATGGAATTTCTTTCTTTTCAAAGGAGCCCTCTCAACTCATTAATGCTCATTTATTAGATGACTCTTTTCTTACCCTTACCAAGGATGAGATTAATGTTGATAATGCTACATGTAATCACCTAAAAGTGGTATTTTAGTGCTAAGATTCCTACTTGAGACTACGTACCTCAACTTAGACCTAGACCTATCCTAAAGCCTATTGTCACACTTATCTAATCTTTGTGCAGGCCACATGCATCCCTAAAGCAGTCATAGATCTGTATTTCTTGATCCTAGCACTTTATGCCTATTTTTTTGCCACTTGAACACTAGCGCCATAGTTAAAACACTATCACCACATGGTTATAGTGTCCAAAAAATGTCGCTAATGTCCTTTACCTTTATTTTCCCCAAACAGATATATTTTCAAATCTAGAACCTCGTAGGGTTGACCTAGACCTATTTTATCACATGCACAAGCATCAAAATAGTATAAATACATGATTTTTATCCCTTTAACCACTAATGGAAATTAGATGAAAAATACACATTCAAAATTAGAATAATTTCTACATAATTAACGTTATCAACCTATATTCTACCTTAATTGTACATACTACCATCTACAACAGTCATAAGCTCAGGTTACCTAGATTTATAGTCTCAAGCATATTCAAGGTACTCAAGGCCACTATCATACTAGATTGACTTTCACTTCCACTATCACCTAGGTGAGGATAACTACATCTATATTGGTCCCTCATCTAAGTATTGATATGTAGTAAACCCTCTTCACTGTGGGGTGTCAAGGATGTCCAGCCTACCCTGCTAACAAACATAGTTTTTAACGCATGTCAATCAGATGCCCTAACTACATGAAGGATTAGGTTTTTATCACTATATCAATCATTAAAATAAAAATACTAGTTTCAAACCTCATGCACACAAGAACAAACCTCATAGATCCAGACACAAGTACACCTAAGAGCTATTAATAGTCATACACATATGACATTATCAACAATATCAGGACACTACCACCATATCTCCAATAATGACACTACTATCTAATTATGGTGCTACTATCCAGGAGGGTTTCTAACATCAGTATCTAGTTTTAGACACTCATACCATCATCCACCTCAATTTCTAGCACTTAAATCACCCATCTCAATTGTTTTTCAGCTAAGTTCTTACTTTCACTATTTATTATTAATTTTTAAAAATTCAAAGCTAGTCAATTATATAAAATATTAGTGGATTTATATATATTGCATATTATTTCCCTAACTTAGTTTTATTATCTCTTTAAAAAACATAAGATTTACACTTTTTAAGTCCTAAAAGGTTAAAACATTTGGTGAACTCAACTTACTTCAAACATTGCTCAAACCCTAACCCTAGATAACCCTAGGGTTTACATTTACAACATTAAAATTTTAGATCCATATATTTTTTGATTTTATTTTATATAATCATGATAATAATGATAGAAAAAGTGTGTCACTTTTTGTTTCAAAGTTTAATACTTTCGTTTGCATGCTTATTCCCTTTAATTTGGAATGAACTCAAAAAAGACAAACACATGTATAGATGATGTCTTAAATCCATTGAAATGTATGTAGTATTAAATTATATCTCTATCATTTTAATGTTCTATTATGAAAAATTTAATTAAGAAATAAACCCTTACATACATAGAAGATCTATTACATAGGCTAACAACTATGTCTCAAATTTCCATGTCATATATTACATACAGGAAATAATTTCCTTCTCTTCCTCATCTCCATGAGGGTGATAGCTATTATCCATCTAACCACATCTATGATATCACTCCTCCAAGATATGAATCATCCTATACCAATGCCATTAATTCCCATACTCAGCATATTCACACATATTTCCTATAGGGTGTGTGCCTACATGTTCAATCATAAGCAACTAGGGTTTGCACTTATGAGACTCTAAGGGATAAAATTATTAGTATGAGCAAGATATTATCAAATTTTTAGTATAAAAATCAGTTATTAAGTGAACATGTCAAATTATTAGCAAATCAAATTACATGTAGAGAGTCCTTAGAATATGCTACCATAAACCATGTATATGTATCTACACCTAGTAAAGTTATGCCTAACACTCTTTCATATCCAAATCATAAATCACAATAAAGTATATCTACAACTAGTGATTCAAAAATAATTCAAATATCAAATAAGAATTCAAGTTAGGTACTAAGGGAAATGATTAAATCTAAGTTGATCAACCTACCCCGTCTATACCCAATGAGGAGATCTAGATATTATTGTGCATATAATATAATGCATGGGCACCACATCGATTCTTGTTTAGCATTGAAAAGTAAAATACAATAGATAGTGGATACAGATGACTCAAATAATGATATATCATCCAAACAACATACAATAGCACATCTACAAATTTAAAAAGGGTCAAATTCAAAAACAATACAAAAATGGTTACCAATGCATAACTCAAAATTATAAAAGGTTCACACATCTCAACCACAACAAGAAATGGTAAAAAAATCACTAGTAAATCAAACAAAAGATGCAAATATTCCTCTCCAAAATGAGGCTCAAATTTTAAATTAATATAGGTTTGGTCAAAAATATATATAATAGCATGCCCAAGGAATCACTACTCTTATTTTATCAGTTGATAATGTTGATCAACAAGGTTTTGGATTTATTGAACATCTTAATTCAAATCATTCATAGATATAATTTATCAAGGTAAAATATCTAGATACATGGTAAATGTTGAAAAAAAATCAAGAACTTTATTTCCAAAGTCTAAATCATGCTAAGCCGACAAGCATTCTCGAAAGAGGCTTTCTGAAAAAAGAGCTTCCAAAACACCATATGCATACAATAAACATAGTTTCAAAGGTAAAAAATCACAATTATTATGCCAAAGCACAATTCAAAAAGGTCAACTCCATAGTATGAGGCAATTCCCTCTAGCATTCAAGGTTATTATGATTCTAATGATGAATAATACTTAAATTTATACTGCAACACCATTCAAATCCAGCATAGTAATCACATTACATGAGAGATTATCATTCATATTTTTAAAAAGGGCCACATTAATAGTCAGTCTCCTATAAGACTCATCAGTTAGTATTGTTCCTCCCTTCTTGTGCATATTTTTATTCTCTCTTTCTCCTTATACATAGTTCATTTTCATGGTCAATTTTTGGGTAAGTAGGCTCAAGGAATCACTACTCCTATTTTATCAATTGATAATTTTGGTCAAAAATGTTTAGGATTTATTGAACATCCTAAGTCAAATCATTTACAAATATAGTTTATCAATAAAAAATATCTAGATACACATTACATGTTGAAAAAAGAGAAAAAACATTAGTTACAAAGTCAAAATCATGCTAAGCCAACAAGCGTTATCAAAAGAGGCTTTCTGATAAAAGATCTTCCAAAACACCATATGCATACAATAAACACAATTTCAAGGGTAAAAATAACAATTAATATGCCAAATCATAATTCAAAAAGGTCAACTCCATAGTATGAGGTAATTCCCTATAGAATTCAAGGTTATTATGATTTTGAGATGAATAATACTCAAATTCATACTGCACCACTATTTAATTCCATCATAGTAATCACATTTCATGAGAGATTATCATTCATATTTTTTATAAAGGCCACACTGATAGTGAGTCTCCCATGAGACTCATCGGTAAGTATTATTCCTCCCTTATTGTGAATACATTCATTCTCTCTTACTCCTTGTACATAGTTCATTTTCATGTTGCTTGTACATAGCTTATACCCAAAAAATACAAAAATAATTTAATATCTCAAAAAAACACTAAAAACATTTAAATAATTACTTAGAAAGACAAAATTTTAGATTATATGTATTGTTATGTTTAAATTTCTTATATTTTCTAGACATTACATATTCTAGATATATTAATATTATTAGTTTTACCATACATACATGCTTCACTTATTCTCATTGAATGTTTTTATATTCTTACAAGACTCATGTACATTACACCGATCCAAGTTTTTTATTATCTACCTACTAGGGGCATATACACCAATACATGGGTCTTCATTTGACATATTCACCCACTTGGGGGCATCCTATACAAAATTTCTATTCCCAAATTCTATATTTCTATACTCGACATCACACCTTTAGCATTTTTATATCTTGATATTGATCATGCTACACTTACCTCAATTTTTGTTTTCCAATTATTTTTACTTTAGACTCATCATATGTACATCTTAGTTCTTACATAGATTTGTATTACATATTCATGCATACTTCCATTTCTAGGTTTCATAGTTTAAACATGATTGTATATCTATGCTCCTTCTACTTAAGGACCTTTAAATATGACATTACTTTTTGGATATATACCACTTCTATTCAGAGTATGTATGCTTTAGACATGTGTCCATGTCTTTGTGTGTGCCTTCCTGATTGTGTATGAGGACATTTGAACATGTCCTTCTATGTGGATCTAAGCCAACTTTATTATTGCTTGTTTATGTGGACATTTAAACATGTATTTTTATGTCTTGTTTTTCTCATATTTAGTGACATGTGCCCATGTCCCTTGTATTATGACCCCTTGGCCTACTTTCTATGTCTCATGTGTTTTATATGTCTGCTTTATTGTATGTTTTATGGCCATAAAACTTATCTTTTGCTAATTACACACACTAGTTTTTTATGCCATGAGAGACCTCATGCATCTACCCTTCCTACTTGGGTGTCATGATGGAGATAATGCCCTATCCCCTTCGATAGCTACCTAATTTTACCTAGATTTATTGTTACATACATTTTTATATCTATCTTAGCACCCTTTTGAATCCTCTACACAACATACATCTTACATTACATACTTATACTCAAATTATCTTATATTTTGAAGTTATGCATGAACATTATATTGGATTCTTATGCAATTATCATATATGCCATGACTAACACACATCTTGTAGATATTTTTGTTTTAAGGATAGTTATTGCATAGGTTCAACACTCCATTCAAAAGAGGGAGAAGTCACAGGGGTCTATCATAGAGATTAAGATCCTATATTGTATCCACATTAAATTTTTAGCACACGAGCTTAGATTATAGAAAATTAGACTTAGGTAAAATAATGGGAAAATAGTAACCTAAAACGAAGTAAAGTTGCACATAAATTAGACCGAAAGGACACTAGCACTACATTTCCAAAAATGGAACTACTATCCAAGATATGGTGCTACTATCTAGTAGCCTCAATGTCAAAAGAACCCCAGATTAGCCATAAATGTACAATAGGTATAATATAGGTTTTACAGGTTCAATTATAAATTTATTAGTTATACTTAGTTTTACTCAGATTCATACTAGTTCATCTCAGATTCATATTAGTTTGCTCAGATTGATGGCATAATGCATGGCATGACCATTCCCATATTCAATTTAGATACCTATATACATATTATTATAACTCAGTCCAAAATCTATATTCTCAGAGATCAGATTTGGGGGCATGCATAGGACACATTACTTTTATATGCTCACTTAGACACCAGTTGATCAAATGAAATGATAAATTTCATATCCTTCTTTATATTGTATAAACCTGACATCATATTCTAGGTTGTACACCAACTTCATGCCTTACTCCATCTATAGTGATTGGCATTCCCAAGTGGCCTAGAGCCGCCTAATGTACCCAAGTGGTCATAGAGCTAACATACCTAATTAGACATACCTAGTTAGATATTTAAAGTTACTTTGCATAGTTTAGTTTTAAATGCATCTACTACACATGGGTGGGCAATGATGGAGTCATAGCTTATTTGAGTTCTTAATACACCTATATGAGAGGGTTAGACACACCATAAATCTAATCCAAGTTATTCACAAGTCATGATCTACCAAACATTGATGGGCAGTGATGGATTCAAAACTAGATTAAGTTCTTGAGCCACCCACACATGAGGATTGAGTAAACCATCAGCTCAGTCTAAGTTATTCATTGATTGATCACTATATGCATGCACACACACACACACACACACACACACACACACACACACACACACACACACACACACACACACACACACACACATGTTATCACTAAGTTTATGCATTGGTTCATTTACCCTATGAGGTGTATTCATTCTTTTCCATGTTTCCAATATATTTACCCAATTTTAATTTTATACTCAGCCTAGTCTTTTTATTTTTATATCTCTTAGGTAAGAACTAATTTATGCATGTTTCACTTACAGGACATGCATTGGAGCATGCTTCACATACTTAGACCCAGTTTTACATATGTAGAGCTAGCTTCATAGGATTCACCTCCTAGGTAAGTCTAGGTATGCTTCTTTTTATTTTATCATAGTCATTCTATTTTGTTGTATTTCTAGAATAAAGTGGGCAGGAAGGGGGGGGGGGGGGGGGGGGCGGGGGGCCGGAGCGGGGGATGAGGATGGGGGGCACAAATGTAATCACCTAAAACTAGTATTTGAGTGTTAAAAGAGCTAATTTAGACCACCTATCCTTAGCTTATCTCTAGACCTATTTTACATCCTATTGTAACACTTATCCATCCCTCATGTGAGTCACAAGCATTCCTAATCATCCCAAAAAAGTCTCAAACCCTTATTTATTGATCATGGCCCTTTGTACCTAGTTTTTTTAGACTTGACCACTAGCACCATAATAAGGACACTAGTACCACATGGTGTCAGTGTCCAAAAAATGGCACTAATGTCCTTTACCTTTATTTTCCTTAAATGGATATCTTTTCCAAACTGAAACCTCCTAAGGTTGGCCTAGACCTCTTTTATCACCTGCACAAGCATCAAAAAAATATAAATACAAGACTTTTATCCATCTAACCACTAAATGGATATTATATGCAAAATACACATTCAAACTTAGAATAATTTATGCACAATTAAGGTTATCAATCCCTATTCTGCCCTACTTATACATACTACCATCTACATTAGTCCTAAGCTCAGATTACCTAGATGTCTAGTCTCAAACACATTCAAGTCACTCAAGGCCAATATCTTACTAGCTTCACTTACACCAGCACCTAGGCAGGGAGAACTACGTCGGGTTTGATCCCTTATTATATTATTAGTATGTAGGTAACTCTCTTACAGCTAGGTATTAAGGATGTCTAGCCTACCCTACTAACAAACATACTTTTTAGCTCATGTCAACTAAATGCCCTAACTATATGAAAGATTAAGGTTTGATCACTAAATCAATTTTTATATGCAAAATAAAGGGTTTTAGGACTCGTGCATGCAAGAACAGACCTTAGAGATCCAGACATAGGTTACACCCAAAAGCTTAGGACAATCCTACATAAAGGACACTTTCACCAATATCAGGACACTACCACCACATTTATAATAATGGTATTACTGTCTAATTATGGAACTACTATTTAAGAGGGGTTCTAACACTAGTATCTATTTTGTGACACTCAGACCAACTTTAAACTTAGTTTACAGCACCCATATCACCCGTCTTAGTTGTTTTCTAGCTAAGTTCTTACTTGCACTATTTAGTACTATTTTAAAAAAATTCAAAGCTAGTCAATTTTGTAACAAATCACTAGCTATATTTATTTCATATTATTTCCTTGATTTAGTCTACTTAGCTCTTTAAAAAAATATATATTTACACTTGATAAGTCCTAAAAGGTTAAAACACTATAATGTTTTGATAATTCCTACCTTGCCTTTTGGTCTTCTATTCATTGGTGAAAGACACAGTGATACATACAATCCTTCTTCCCTCTACCTCCCTGGGTAAGCAAGTATTATTGGTCTTGGCTTTAACATGATGATATTTTTAAATTTTTGGGCATTACATTTTCTTTCTAGGCTTCCCTTTTGTATTATATCAATATATGGTGGATCAGTTTGCAAAAAATACGTCTTATATAAATAAGCCCCTATCCCTATCTAGGAAAGTTCAAATTTTCTCTAAAGTGCTTGAGGCTAATCATGTTTCTTATTCTTCCTATTGGGTATGTTCCAAAAACTCTATTCAAACTCCTAATTTAAGCTTCCTAGATATTTTTTTTGGGTGATTACTTCGACCATAAACAATTTCCACATAGTAGCCTGGGAATATTTCTCTCCTTAAGGAGGCTATAGGTATGGGGATGATTGACATTTTTAGGTAAAGTTCTTCTCTCTATGTCAAATGGATTATATATTCCATTGAGGGTAATGAGGCATATAAATTCTTACTCTGACATTGTATCTCTTAAGGTACTCCTCATGGATGTTCCACTTCGAAAGGTCTATGATTTAATAACATTCTCACTCTCTCAACCTTGTGGAAATTGTTAGGTCCTTTGTGTTTAAAATAATTTGGAAATGCTAGGAAAAAATAATCCTTGATTATCATGTAATGACAATGGATTAAAAAATGGTCTATATATTAACAAACACTCCTTGTGGTGGTCCCCTATTATCAATTTTCATATTGTTCTTCTTTTAGAAGCTCATTGGATTCATTCCATAAACTTTTTAGACAAAAAATTATTAATGTTCAAGACTTATTTTTGAAGAAAACTCGTATTTGGCTCCCTTAAGTGGATGTGAAATCTAAATCTAAATATAAATTATAATTTTTGGATAAAAATAATTATGAGAAAATAATTATTGTTTATTTTATATATATATATATATAACAAAAACATGCAATCATTTGTTTTTGTACATAATATCATATGATTTTATTATAATAACAAGATATTATTATAATAACAATAAATTTTTTGTGCATATACGTATTTATTTATTTTTTCTGATATGGAAAAAGAAAAGCACTCGAGACATTAGTTTCAAACCGTTGACTTGTAACTATAAAACAATCGACTGATTACTGATTGTACTATAGCCACACCCAAATATATAAATTAAAAAATAATATCAAAATAATTTATGTGGCTCCTCATATGCCCATGCACACACCATTCCATGTCCGATCTGGTTCTCTTCATACATCCATGCACATACCATACAAATTATAATAAAATATAATTTTAAATTCAAATTAAATGTGAAATGACAATGGATAATGTGACGATTTTTTTTTTTTTTTTTATAAAAATAAACATAATTTTAAATAGTTTAAAATGAGACCCTCATACATAATTTGTCATATCAGACACCTCTGGATTACCTATATTATAGTATTACCTCATACATCCATGCACATACCATACAAATTATAATAAAATATGATTTTAAATTCAAATTAAATGTGAAATGACAATGGATAATGTAATGAATTAACCCCCCCCCCACCCAACCCGGAAAAAAAAATAATAATAATAATTGATTTTAAACAGGTTAAAATGAGACCCACACACATAATTTGTCATATCGGACACCTCTAGATTACCTATATTATAGTATTTTTGGTAAGTAATCGAATGCTTCCATTTCCCTAGATTCGATCCCTAGTGGCATGATATTCATCTCAAATATTCCAAGAGTTAATCGTCAAACAACGTGCGTAGATCAATCGCTGTCGTTGAAACCTGTTGCAAGGATTTTTTTATTTTTTATTTTTTATTTTTTATTTTTTATTTTTTATTTTTTATTTTTTATTTTTTATTTTTTTATTTTTTTGAAATATATTTATATATTAATAAAATTTATAATATAAAAATAATTCATAAAAAAATAGGTGGTATGGAAAGTCAAACTAGGTCAAGTTTAGAAATAAGTTACAACAGAAATAAAAACAATGTTAGGCCTCGCTTAGGAATGATTCATCATAATATCATAATCAAAAAAGAAAAAAATTACGCTCCCAGAACAAGTCCAGAAGGTGGAGGATCCATATCATCCAGAACCCAACTTGAACTAGGTAAGTCATTACCATCTGGGATTGGCTCCTAACTAGAAACCTGAGCAATGTCCTTATCATCTTCCTATTACCTTTGATTATATTTTAATACTTTTGATAATAAAATATTTTGTGCATGAAAGAAAGGACATTAAATAAATTCAAATTATGGTGTAAAAATAGTAATTTTGAAGGAATATTTTCCTAAACCCCCAATAAATTGTTAAATTTTTGGTTAAATTTCAAAATCCCTAAGACTACCTCAAAGCAAACATCTTTAAGCATACAATAATTAAATTTATGAAATTTTAGGAAAGATAGCACACAATTATCCAAGCAGAATTGCTCTCTCTTTAGATTAAAAGATTTAAAATAAAGTTTGTCAAACATAACAACAATAACTCTCATCTACAAAAATATCTTATATATTAATCTTTTATATTATTAATACCTTATGTTTAAATTTTGGAAAGTAGATTATTGGTAGAACAAATCTTCTTAGAGATAAGTTTTTCGTATTATTCACAAAAATCAATTAAGTAAATACATAATTGATAATATTTTCCAAAAAGAAATAATAGATAAATGTGATCAATTAGTGCTTATGTATTAATTATATTACAATTGAATAATGTAACTACATCTTAAAATATACAAAAGTGTATTGAATTAAAAATGTATTAACATCCCTTCTTAATATGTGCTTTAAGAAAGGGAAGGATTATGTTGTCCCCTCTTGACGATACCTTCCTTCACTCCCAAAAGTTTCTTAAGTTCAACAAATCAAGGCTTGAACAAGAGCTTTATGAATATGTCTACAACTTTATCTTCTATTAAAAAATATTTAAGATAAATGACATTGTTTTAAATCATCTATAAAATATAATGCATATGTATCACATTTTCATTCTAGTATTGGTACTCTTTTGGGTTGCTAGCGATGTGGATGAAATTCTAATTATTGAACCAAACCATTATTTGTTGTGTTTACAAAAATATGAAATCATAAAACATTTTCCAAATCCAAATAGACTCATGGCCAACAGTAAGAGCTCTACCATACTCGCCTTCCATAAAAACACAAAGCAATAGTAGACTACCTCTTGTAAGACCAAGTCACAAGAGCTTCTACAAGATGATAGATATATAATGTGGTCAACTTGTAATCATTATTGGTGTAACCTGAAATAGAGGTATTTCCACCTCAAGTGTAATCGAAAATTAAGGATATGTCTCCTAATAAATACATACTTTAATTATGAATAGTATCATGAAGATAACTTAAAATGCATTTGACAACTTGACAATAACTATCATGGGGATCCAAATAGAACTGTGACACTAGGCCAACACCAAAATACATATCAAGATGAATATGAGTCCAATAAAGATGAATTTTTACCAAAGTCCTATAGAGATTGTCATCCTCTGAAAGAGAAGAACACTTGGTAGAAATCTTAACTCCAGATTAAAAAGGAATCAGGGCAAACATATAATTTTCCATGTTGAATCGATAGATCATGTCTTAAACATACTTGAAATAATTTAATAATACTCTTTTCACTAACTATGAGATTTTAAGGAAGATAAAAAAGTATTACAAGCCAAATTCAATTATTTCAAAACATTTCATCAACCATGATTTCACATCATGGATTTGTTTCAATGAATTCCTTGTAATGATTAGGTCATCTATATTGAGGACCAAAATCAAGAGTTTCTTATCTTCTTTGTTTTTGTAGACTGTGGGGTAAGAATTCCATGTAAAACCAAAGTTGATTAGGACCCTGTCAATCTTCTCATACCATGTGCTTGAGAATAATGTTTTAAGCAATATACAAAAAATTTCAATGTCAACACATAATTGGTGTTCTTGTTGCTAATGGACCCAAAAGGTTGGGACATGCATATTTCTTCTTGTAATCACCATGTAAGAAGTCACTCTTGACATCCATCTAGTAGACTGCTCATTTATGTGTTACAACAAAGTAGAGCACAATCCTAATGGAATTTAACTTGGAAATTTGAGCAAACATTTTGTGCTAATCAACACCTTCAACTTGTAAAAAAGAATTTTTTTATAATATTATATTTGTACTTATCAATGGACCCATATGTTGCATATTTAGTATGATACACCCACTTGAAACTCACTATTATGTTCATTTCATAAGTATAATTAATTACTGTGTATTATTCCTCCTAAGAGAATGCAATTTTTCTATCATAGATGCCTTCCAACCAAGATGCTTACTCACCTCATGGTAAGTCTCTCCATCATGATTCACTTCCAAGTGTGAAACACAAAACTAATGTTTTGATTAGTCCTGCATACATCACTAGAATCCCTTGATCATACATCGATTTATTTATGAAATGTGTGGACCCAAAGTGGTTAAGTTTGTTTTAGTTTTGTAGGTATATTTGTAACAAATTATGGCACTAGTAGTGGGATAAGGTGTTCTACTACCAATGGAGAAGCTAGTTGTCACGTCTATGACTCATCATTTAACTATAATGATGTTCAAAATGAAAGTCATCCAGATTATCTTATTCTTCAAAATAAAATTCATAATGCATGTTTAGATCAATAGAAACTAATGAAGGCAGAGGAGGAGGAGAAGATGCTAGATTGTAAGCATGAGATTGTTCATAAAAAAACACATCCCCTATTTTAGCACTTTATGTCAGAGTGTGATATACACCCATACTATCATAGGATTACTCTTTCAATCACAAACATTTCACACAAGTAGAAAATATGTACAATAAAGTCTCCCAAAATGTATTCACATCATCCATGTGGGTCTCTACAACTAACCAAATCAAAATACACTGGAGTGCTTATTTACTCTATTTTTCTTTTCCACAATTTCAATCACAGACATTTCACACACGTAGAAAATATGTACGATAAAGTCTCCCAAAATGTATTCACATCATTCATGTGGGTCTCCACAGCTAACCAAATCAAACTACACTGGAGCGCTTATTCGCTCTATTTTTCTTTTCCAAGAGGAATAACATCATTCTCAATCATGACCTAAATTTGATAGGATACTTTATGTCATGATTTTTTTGTGATGTTATATATTTAATATTGGCTATCAAATTTTATTATAATTTCTATTAAGAGGAGGATATATTAGAGAAAATATATATATCAAAAACATAAGATCTAAAATTTTAATTTTCATTTGATACAATCTCTTAGAAAAATTGATTGTATTTTATAAAAAACATAAATATGAACATACGACTATCAAATTTAATCCCTATTCTCAAATATTCATCCTACTCTTATACCTACAAAAGGTTAACTTATATCTCTTCAAGCATTCTCCTCAGAATAATGTTCATATCTTTTTTATGGAACCAAAAAACTATGCAATGCCTTGTAATTAATGTGTTTTTTATCAATATAATAAAATCATTATAATTGAATAATAAACCAACAAAATATTGAAATATAATTTTCATAAACTTCAAAGTTTATTATATATTTATGAAAATCTTGGTCGTATAATTTTCTTATTACTCTTTTTTTTTATTTTTTTATTGTTATAATATTGTATAAATATAGATATTTATGTTTATATTTAAGATTATATATCATTAATTATCGTTGATGAATAAGCATGTACTTAAATCTAAGTGTTTCTTCCACTAAACAATCAAGAATAAGAACATCCAATTAATAAAATTCATCCAAAACACAATAATAAATTTAATTATTTAACTCTTTATATCAAATATGTAAAAAAATTATTATAAATTTATTTTCATAATATAATTAAATGATTTAAAAAGATTATAAAAACATTTTTATTCTTTAAAACTTTTCCTTTAATTTTTCCTTCAAAATTAGCGAGTCTATTAATTTCTCTAAAACAATGCTCGAATGAAATAGAAGCATTAGAAAACAAACAAATATGACTATACTTTTCAAAAAAATTGAATGGATATTATGGATTGTTCAATTAATGGCTGGATTTTTATTTGGCCTCAAGGTATTGAATGTTTCTTATCCATCGTTATTCTCGATCTTCAAGTGAGAGCCAAAGCTTTTACAACATTATTAATGGAATTTAAAATATTCTTAGAAAATAATTTAACAATTCCCATTCACCATATACCACCGAATTTTTTTAAAAGTATAATTAAAATTTGAGTTCAAGTTGTTGTGGCGGCTTTCCCTGCGTCCCTCCATCCCTCCTTTCTTTCTATCATTGTAAAAATTTCCAATACGTGTCACATCCTGTCAGAGAAGGTCCTGCTTCAACAATATGTCTTTCTGTTCCTACAAAATAAATTTGGAAAGCAAATTTAAAAAACCAAAAATAAACTACTTTCATTTCAATCAATACCTCTCCCCACAGAACCTGAACTCTCTACAAATTAAATTATTTGTTTGCTTCAATAAATTCTGCCATAATCCATAGATTATATACTTGACCACCATCTCCATCGTCCGGGTCATTTAATACCACCTGAATATTTACCAAGCAAATTCAACTTCTATCCATTCTTTTAAAGAACCACATTTAGATCTTCCGAGGGAAATAATGAAGAAAAAGGCGATCCGGAAATTCGAAATGAGAATTATAAAGAATTGTTAAGACTTTTTTTATTTTTGTTTTTGTTTTATTTGTATTTTTGCTGATATTAGTTTTTAATAGTTAATTTTAATTATCATGTTTATATTTGTTTCAATTTAGTTATAAAGTTTTTCTATAATTATATATATAGGTATTTTATAATTATAAAGGTCTGATGAAGTATATTGAAGTGAATTATTAATTTTTTTTGTTTCACTTTGAAATTGATGTTTATTTGATTGTTATTTGTCAATTTTTATTTTAAATTTGGTATTTATTTAAGTGCCACATTTTAGAATTTTTTATTTTTATTTTTTCACTTGAGAAGTCAATTTAAAATTCAATCTTGCCAGCCCGCACAGGTAGCGGGATCGGTTAAGGGCTTTGGGTTCATCCCATATAGGTCTCGAGGTTGACTCCGCTCCCGGACTTAAATTGGTGGCTGCACTTGCAGGGTGGGTAGTTCACCCCAGTGGACATCCAAAAAAAAAAATCAATCTTACCATACTAAGAGTTTGGAGCTCTTTTTTTCTAATTTTTTTTTAATAAAAACCAACATATTAATGTAACTTAATAAATATTATTATGCCTAATCAATATAAAATTGTAAAAAAAATTATAAAATTATTAATACTATAATATGTAAAAAATCTAAAATAAAAATACATATTTTATATATCCTCTTGCTACTACATGAAAATTTCAATATATTTATAAAATCCTTTACACTTTACTAGAAACTTGCTACTCTAATATCACATAATATATTTGATTTCCTTTAGAAATTAATTTGTTAGAAATTAAATGTGTATTTTAAATAATGTTTGTTGTTAATATGGAAAATGGTGGTGAATTAAAATAAGAGAATGTGAATTGTTAAATTGAACAAATAATATAAAATACGTAGCTAGAAACATAGAAGCAAACCACACACTAATGTTCTTTAGTTGTTTTGTTGTTTAGTTGACTTAGGTTTTCTCATTGTTTTTCAACAAATGACTTGTAGTTTGATGAAGTTCCTAACCTCTCTTAATAAAGGTGTCTTTATAGTTGGAGGTACACTATTGATAATGTTGATCATTGATATTTTTTAATTTTTTTATACTTCATTTAATTATGGTGTCGGAAACATGCTTATCATTGATGTCAAAAGAGACATTATGAGCATGGCATTGATATTTAAGAATGTATATGGTGATTTAGAGGATATGCAAAGGATCTTATCAAAGGTCAAGAATGATTGGAATGTTTGTGTGAATGAATGGAATTCATGCAGTTCATCACATTGATCATCTAGAAATTTTGGGTTTTTGACAGCAAAAGATAAGAAGGCATTTTGATTACATAATAATTACCATGTGTGAACAAGTATGAGGGAGTTGGTTACATGGTTGTGATCACACTAGTCCCTAGTTGTTATGCACCATAGTTCAAATCATGCAAGGAAGCATAGTTAAAGATATCGACATGCAAAGTTGGCTACTCAAACAAAAATCATTGAGTTTTTATACTTAGCCAAATTTGTAAAAGGGTTCAGCAAAGCCAAGTAAGCATATTCATGAGGTCAATGTTGGCACATATTGAGGTCTGAGGACAAAATGATCAAGTGGGTATGTTCATTATTATTCCTAGTTTCTATGTATTGAATCCTAGGTTATACACTACAGTGCAACAAAATATATGCTTGATTAAAGTTGAGCTCGAAGCCATTTTGACAATGTTTTCCAATACTTAGTCAAATTTGCAGATTGCAAGAAATAGATGAACATACATTCTCATGATGTCATATTTTACACATATGAAATCTTCAAAAGCAATTGGACATATTAATGGAATTTTCTATGTAAGAGGATCATATGCACTAATTTACAGGTCATGCGACTAAGCACAACAAGATTTATGCAATTACAAAGTTATCCTTTTAGGCACATTGGGATGGCCTCCATGCTTAGTCAAAGTTGCACAAAGGTCCTAAAAATTGGTCATGATTTTACAAAAATCATTTATGAACATTTGCAAAGAAAACAAATAGAAGATCTATTATGGGTTTTTCATGAGCATCTTGAATATGTGGTCTGTAGATTCAAATGAGAAGGAATGAGCTCAAAATTGAATTATATTTTCTCTCAAACAAAATAGGTTTTTTTAGTTAAACCCTAAGGGTTTATGTCATGGCATCAACATGCACTTTTTATTTTGATGTTGACTAGATATAGCCAGGACCTAGTAGCTTAAGTTATAAACTAAGCTTTTGTCATCATTGTAAAACATGCCCCTTAACCTAGCAATTATCAGTTCAAAGGACTTAATATTTCCTAAGTCTTATACTCTATATTATGTCCTAGCTTGATCATATGGATATCACTTCATCGTATGCACATGATCCAATAAATCACAACAAAGTCAAATTGTCAAAAGGACCTCTGAGGAAATGTGTAAATGATAAGTGTCACATTCATAAAACTTGTTAGACAAAGACTCAATGAGCATAAGCTTGTTAGATTTAATGATCTATCTTGTCATAAGATATGATAGTGAGAGGATGATTATATAAAGGAGATGCAATGAAGCAAGTGGACTCAGATGGATTAAAGTGCTTGAGGTTTATCGACACAGTGGAGAGTTAAAGATCAATAAAGTCTAAGAAGATCAATAAACTAAAAGTGATCCAAAGATGTAGCAAGTAGTGAGATTAGATAAAGATCTCAATGTTTAACATCTAGACAGAGATAAATATCAAAAGCGTACAAAGATTAAAAAACTTGAGTGGGTGCTCAAATTAGGGAGTGGGTGCTTCTTTAGAGTTGAAGATCTTAAATCAAGGAATTGGTGTCTCCTTAGGGTTGGTGCCCTTAGAGATTGTAATTAGTGAGGTTAATTATTATGAAGTTGGATTGTAATGGTAGTTTATAGTAACTATTCTCATGTTGGTTTTCCCATATTAGGTTTTCCACAGTATATCTTATGTTATGTGTTTTTGTGTGTTTGAGATATCTGCATATTTGATTTGATTTTCATATATCTTTTAATCCACTTTAAAAGTATTCAAAGGATTATTTTAAATTTATATATTGATTTATTCCCCCTCTTAATATCTTGTTATGTTCTAACAATTGGTATTATAGTCCTAGTTCCTTAGAAGAAGCTTAATCAACTCAGGTAGATCTTAGAACAATGAACACAAATGGATAGTCAAGAAAGATTTTCATCAAACAAAGCACCTATTTGATGGATCTAACTATGCATTTTAGAGCATAAGAATGAACGCATGTTTATCCTCATCAGGGTTTGATGTATGGATGTCTCTAGTAAATGGATATACAGCCCCTATTATAATTCTTATTAATCATGTTATCAAGAAAACATATGAGAACAATGTTAAGACTAAGAATGTTATTCTTTGTAGATTGTCAAACTCAGAGTTTATCAAAGTGATGCATTGTTAAATGCACAAGATATCTATAACACACTGAAGATAATCTATGAAGGATATGAAAAAGTAAAGCAGGCCAAGATAAAAACTTACAAAGGCAAGTTTTAAAACCTTAATATGAATGAAAAGGAGAAGATTGCAGACTACCTCCTCAAGGTAAATGAAATATTCAATGCAATCAGAGGCCTTGGAGAAGAAATAAAATAATCAACCATTGTTTAAAAGGTCTTAAAATATTTTCCATCAAGATATGATTCTAAAATCTCTATAATAGAGGAAGCAAGAGATCTAGATAAACTCATTGTTGATGAGTTGCATGGAACCTTCATTACCTATGAGATGAGAATGGGAAAAGTAGACAATTTCAAGAGAGAAGTTGCATTCAAAGTAAACAAGCAAGTAAAGGCAAAAGCATCTACATCCGGATCTGAGGATACTGATGAAGAAAAAGTCAACCTTATCAACATATTGAAGAGGATCTAGAAAGTATAGAGATAAGTTACCCATCAAATGCTTTAACTGTGGTAAAGTAAGACATTTTGATTTTAAATTCCCTCATAATAAAAATGATAACACTAAGCAAATAGAGAGAAGAAAAAAGGTGAAACGCTACTATCCCAAGAAAAAGAACTTCTTCAAAAAGAAAGTTCTATATAAAAAGAAGACAGTGATTAAATGGATGATAGTGACAATTCTAATGATGATCATGATTGTGCTTTTATGGCTGAGGAAAAGAAAGTCCTATTCATGATAATAGAATCAACATCTATAAATCAAGAAAATTTTGAAGACTTAGAGAAATAATAAGAAGGATAAGTGGATCTAGAGTGTGAGCTCATCAATGCTTTAGAGGAAATTGACAAGCTAAGAAAAGAAATCTCAAAATAGAAGAAACATGGACAAAAAAAATTGAAAAAATGTCCAAAAGTATCGAGAAATATAATCAGATGATAGTGATCCTAAAGACACAAGTTGACGAGGTTAAAATAATAGAAGATGTAGTCAAACTTGAACTACAATCTAAATCTGATGAGTGCATGAGTTTAAAAGTAGGGATAGTGGCTTTGAGAAAAGAGATTGAAAAGTCCAAAAGTCAAATAGACAAAAGTTTGAAGTTGATAGGAGGATCAAATATTCTTGATGAATTGATTAACTCTCAAAATACCTCAAAGGAGAGATCAGGTCATGGTTATGAAAAGATAGAATGTTCCAAAATAAGTACATCTACTAACTTTTATGAAAACTTCAAAACAAAAGGAGAATCAAGATAAAATAAAGAGAAAGCTTGCAAGGATACAAAGATGAACTTAAACACTATTAATGTGAAGAAAGTTAAATATAAAAATAATCTTGAAGAGAAGAAGAAGACAAAGGTAGATAATATACATGGATACACCAAAGTGAGAGACTTGGAGAAGGCCAGAGTTTAGAAGAGCTCCTCATGCTGCACCAAGAAAGGCTATGACTAGGTCTTCCTCATCTTTCTATAGTTATTGTTATAGTTGTAATCAATTTACTCATAGAGATATTTATTGTAGAGTTTTACCTACAAGGAGAATAATTTTTATACGTAGAAATCCATTTGCTCCTCTGTTAGATACAAATGCAATTTGTTATAATTTAAATAATTTTGGTCACATAGTTAAACATTATAGAACTAGTTTTGTAAGATCAAAAGTACACAATGTAAACAAAGGCATGCCTCCTAGTGTGAACAAAGGTTCACAAGTCTCTGATAAAGATAAAAATATGACATATAAGAAACCTAATGAAGTGTATAAAGTGAAAAATCAATCCATGATTGCTCAAACTATACTCCATGCCAAGGAGAAACATTTATGGGTGATAGACAATGGTTACTCAAAGCATATGACTGGTGACAAGAGAAAGTTCACCAAATTGAGTAAATGTAAGGAAATATCTATCAACTCGGGAGACAACACAATAGTAAAGATCAAAGGTAAAGGAACCTTAAACATAAATGGTAAACTGCCTACACATTATTTCCTTCATGTTGAAGGATTGAAGCATAATATACTAAGGGTCAACCAAATGTGTGATAATAGATAGAATGTCACATTTGATGTAGAAGGTTGCAAGTTACAGATATCTAGAATAATAGTTTCTGAAGGGAAAAGGACTAAAAGCAATATCTCTAATCTTGTTAAAGTGAATGTTAATAGCTATCTAATAGGAAAGATAGATGAAAGTCGGTTATGGCATAGAAGAATGGGTCATGTTAAATTTGATAACCTAGTCAAAGTAAGCAAAAATAAGTGTGTCAAGCACATACTCAAGATAACCAAACCTACAGACACTACTTGTAACGAATGTCAACTAGGCAAGTAGACAAGGGTCAAATTACAAACAAAGGAGTATGAAAATATAAAACCTCTACAATTAGTTCATACTGATATTTGTGGTCCTACTAAGATAAGATGATCAAAAAGAGAGAGATAATTCATTTTATTTGTAGATTATTACTCATGAATGACATGGGTAACCTTTTTGAAGGATAAGTCACAATCATTCGAGAGATTTAAGATATTTAGAGCCATAGTGGAGAATGAGATTGGATGAAAGATCAAATACTTAAGCTCTAATAAAGGTGGAGAGTTAAACTCAAATTATTTCATAAAGTATTGTGAGAAGCATGAGATCAAAATGCATTACTCTGTAGCAAAGACTCCACAGCAAAATGGAGTTGTTGAGAGAAATAATAGGACAATCAAGGAGATGGCCAAAACAATGATAAAATAGGATGAGTTCCCTGATGGATACTGGAGGGAAGTAGTCCAAATAGCAGTATACATCTTGGACAGACTTTAATTGAGAGTAAACAGTGGCAAAACTCTGTATGAGCTATGGTATGAAAAGTCTACCTCTGTTAAGTACTTCAGAGTGTTTGGATGCAAATGTTACATCAAGAGAAAAGAAGATAAATTGAGAAGCTTTGAATCAAGATGTGATGAAGGAATATTTGTTGGTTATTCCATTCAAATAAAAGCCTATGTATGTTACAATAAAAGGCTACACAAGATTAAAGAGAGCATCAATGCCAAGGTTGAAGAAGGATTGAAACATGTTAAACCTGACAAGGAAATAAGTATTGAAAAACTAGATCTAGAAGAAGAAGCATATACTGAAGAGACTGAGAAAAAAAAATGAAAATGCACCTCCAAGATTTGCTCTAAAGGATCATCTTAAAGAGTAGATAATTGGCAATAAAAATGAAGAAGTTCAGACAAGGAGAAGAGCTATGATGAACAAGGAGCAAGTAAGTGTTGCTTTAATGTCTGAAATTGAGCCTAAAAGCTATGCTAAAGCCAACAAAGATGAGAATTAGCTAAAATCCATGTAAGAATAACTGAGTCAAATATAAAAGAACAAAACATGGCAGTTAGTTCCAAGACCCTCAAACAAGAATATGATAGGTACAAAATGGGTCTATAGAAACAAGCTCAATGAGGATGGAGTTGTTGTAAGAAATAAGGAAAGATTCGTGTGCAAAGGATGTGCTTAAGTTGAGGGCATAGATTTTGAGGAGACATTTGTTCAAGTTGATAGATTGGAAGCTATAAAAATGTTTCTAGCATTATTTGTTTATAAGAAGTTGAAAGTCTATCAAATGGATGTCAAATCAACTTTTTTGAATGGGAATCTAGAAGAGGAAGTCTACATAGAACAACTTAAAAGTTTTCAGTTGTTAAAACAAGAAGATTATGTATGCAAACTTAAAAAGCTCTGTATGATCTAAAACAAGAACTTAGGGCATGGTATTCAAGATTGGACCAGTACCTATAACAATAAGGTTTCAATAAAGGTTGTATAGACAATAATTTGTACTTCAAATCAGAAGGTGAGCATATGTTGATTGTTGTTATTTATGTAAATGACATCATTCTTTGTGGTAAAAATAACAAATTATAAAAATAATTTGCTACATAAATGTAAAGTGAGTTTGATATGTCTATGCTAAGAGCAATTTTTTTCTTCCTTGGTCTACAAATAGCACAAACTAATGAAGGGATATTCATATCCCAAACCAAGTATGCAAAGGAGATGCTCAAGAAATTTGGAATGGAATATAGTAAACCGGTTAGTATTCCCATGATAATTGGATGCAAGTTGAGCAATGAGGATGAGTACCTTGATAAAAATTAGACTATGTACAAATCAATTATAGGTAGTTTGTTATACCTAATTGCATCAAGCCCAGATATCATGCAAGCAGTGTGCATGGTTTCAAAAATTTAGGCTATTCCCAATGATTCACATGTCAATGTAGGAAAAGGGATCTTTATATATATTAAGAGCACAATTGAATATGGCCTATGGTATCCTACAAGTGAATATTTCACTTTGATAACATATACAGATGTTGATTGGACAAGAAGAGTGGATAACAGAAGAATCACTAGTAATGGAGCATTTTTATTAGGAAATAGACTTGTTTCATGGTTGAAGAAAAAGTAAGAGTCAGTTACTCTTTTTACAGCAAAAATAGAGTATGTAGTAGCAGTGGCATGTTGCACTCAAGTCTTGTGGATGAAGCAAACACTCAAAGACATCAAGGTAGAGTATAATGCACCTATCTCTATTATTTATGATAATTCAAGTGCTATAAATATATCAAAGAATCCAATGATGCATTTAAGAACCAAACACATCAATAAAGTATCACTTCTCAAGAGAGAGAGTTGCAAATCAAGAGGTCACAATATAGTATGTGCTAATTAAGGACCAAATTATAGACATATTCACCAAACCTCTTTCCAAGGAACAATTTGAATATCTAAGATAGAAGTTGGGAGTGGTGGCTCCTACACCACATCACTAGATCCTAGTGATAGGGCATAAGTCCATGGGGAGTATCAAAGAAACATTGTTCATCCCTAGAAGAAGAATGAAAAGGCAACTTAGGTATGTATATCTTTTCAATGTTTTAATGATTTGATGGTTACATATTTTTGGATAAATAATCTGAAAGAGTCCCTTTTCCATTGATGTCAAAGGGGGATAAAAAGTGCAAATGCTTTCTGTGGGAGAAAAAAAGAAAATGCTCTTTGCAAAAGTTTAAATAAAAAATGCAAATGTCAAAGAAGTAGATCAAGTGTCCAAAATGAGTATTAGGCAAATTTACCGTTGCCTAAAGAGGAGCAAGTTTGGTATGAACAGATTTAATTCATAATCATTAGAAGCCAATGCAAGCAATGCCAGAGAAAGCGCTGAATATTAGAAGATCATAGCATTTAGTTTGCCATCAATGATAAAGGGGGAGATTGTTGGAAATATGATTGTCATTGATGTCAAAAAAGACATTATGATCATGTCATTGATATTCAAGACCATATATGGTGATTAGAAGATATACAAAGGATGTTATCAAAGGTTAAGAATGATTGGATTGCTTGTGTGAATGAATGAAATTCATCCGGTTCATCATATTGATTATCTAGACATTTTGGGTCTACAAAAGAAAAAGATAGGAAGGCATTTTATTGGCATGACCATTACCATGTGTGAATAAGGGGGAATTGGCCACATGATTGTGATCACACTATTCTGTAGTTGTTATGCACCTAATTTTAAATCATGCGAGAAAACACTGTTGAAGATATGGACATACAAAGTTAGCTACTCAGACAAAAATCACTAAGTTTCTATACTGAACCAAATTATGAAAGGGTTCAGCAGAGCCAAGTAAGCATATTCATGAGGTCAGTGTTTCCACATATGGAGGTCCAAGGATAAAATGATCAAGTGGCTTTGTTTTTTTTTTGTAGTTTCATGTGTTGTAGTGCGACAAAATATATGCTTGATCAAAGTTGGGCTCCAAGCCATTTTGACTGTCTTCTTCAACACTTGGTTATAAGAAATAGATGAATAGGCATTTCCATGATGTCATATCTTGCATTTAGGAAAGACTCAGGAGCAATTGGACATATGAATGAAATCCCCTACGTAAGAGGATCATATACACTAATTTGTAGGTCATGTGACTAAACACAACAAGAGTTATATAGGTGCAAAGTTAGCCTTCCAAGCACATTGAGATGGTCTCCATGCTTAGTCAAATTTGCACAAAGATCCTGCAAAGTGGTCATGCTTTTACAAAGATCATTTATGGACATTTGCAAAAAAAAATAGATAAAAGATATATTATGGGTTTTTCATGAGCATCTTGAATATGTGGTTTGCAGGTTCAAATAAGAAGGAATGAGCTCAAAATTGAATTATCTTTACTGTCGAATAAAATAAGGTTTCTTAGTTAAACCCTAAAGGTTTATGTCATGGTGTTAATAGACACATTCTATTTTGATGTTGACTGGATATAGTCGAGACCTGGTAGTTTAATTTATAACTTAAGCATTTGTCATTGTTATAAAACCAGCGCCTCAAACTAGAAATTATTGGTTTAAAGGACTTAATATTTCCTAAGCCTTAGACTTTACATTATGTCCCAACTTGATCAAATGGCTATCACTTCATTGTATGCAAATAATCCAATGAAGCATAGCAAAGTCAAATTGTCAAAAGGACCTCCAAGTAAACACATAAGTAGCAAGTATCACATTCACAAAGCTTGTCAAATAGAGACCCAATAAGCATAAACTTGTTAGAGTTAATGATAGAGCTTGTCAGAAGATATAACAATGAGAAGATGATCATATAAAGGAGATCCAATGAAGTGAATGAACTCAAATGGAATAAAGTGCTTGATGTTTATTGAGACAGTGGAAAGTTAAAGACCAAGCAAGTCTAAAAAGATCGATGGAGTGAAAGTAATCTAAAGATCCAGGAAGTAGTGAGATAAGATAAAGAGTTTGACGTTTAATGTCTAGAAAGAGATAAAGATCAAAAGCGTATAAAGATTGAATAAATATCATGAGCCTATCAGAATGTGATCAACTAGATCCATTTTAAAGTTGATCCATTTAAATAAAGACCATCATATTATGGCACCAAATGCAAGATCAATTATTGATATTTAAACTTATGTTCAGTCTAATGGTCAAATGCAAGAACATTAAGGAACATGCAATTAAGCCCTACATCATGACACAAAGAATGAGATTGATTGATCTAACTGATCAAATATATAATAATGAGCATGTACATCAAAACTAAAGCCCAACAAATGCTATAGATAGTAATGAGATCAGAAATCATGATGATGATGCATGAAATCGAGACATAGAAAACTTATAGTTCAAGTCATAATGAACCAATGTCCAGAATTAGTATGAGGTGTTAAAGTCCAAGTGTGACTACATAAAAGATATAAAACCCTATATCAATTGCTTATATATATAGCATCTAGTTTATAGGTATAGGCTATTGGAGCTATTAGAATTTTGTTAAATAGAAAATATAGAGACATAGAAAAGTAGAGTGAGAGTGAGATGAAGTGTGTCAAATAAAGAGATATCTAGACACTGAGATAGAGGGATAGAGAGAAGAAAGGCAAAAAGATATTATGAGTAGAGAATGAACAATTATATATTATTCCTATAACAAAGAACAAAATAATTGGATTTATTAATAAATTTATGTTGCATTCTTGAGTTATAGCTCCATAGAAGAATTCGATAGGCTGGTGCCATTAGAAAAGAAGAGTGGGTGCTTAGATTAGGGAGTAGGTGCTTCCTTAGAGTTGAAGATAATAAATCAGGTGATTAGTGTTTCCTTAAGTTTGGTGACCTTAAATATTGTAACCAATGAAGTTCCTTATTGCAAAGCTAGATTAGAATGGTAATTTCTAGGAGCAATTCTCATGGTGGTTTTTCCCATATTGAGTTTTCTAGAGTATATATTATATTATGTGTTTTTGTGTGTTTGAGATCTCTACATATTTAATTTGATCTGCATGTATCTTTTAGTCTAATTAAAGTATTCAAATGACTAGTTTTAATTGATATACTGATTCACCCCTCCCCCGCTCACTATCTAATTGTATTCCAACTTATGGAAACTGGCCTCTATTTCTACTCTAAAATCAGTTTATCACTCGATTAAAAATGTTTACCCATAATCAAAAAATAAGTAAAAACATATAAATAAACCCCACACAAACACATTTTATCTTACAAATACTAATATGAAAAAGCCCAATTAAATAGTGTTAATTAATTACTACCTATGTCAACCCATGCCTCCGCCGACAAAAAAATAGAAGACAAAGCTACAAAATTTTCAAGATAGCATCAGTGTAGACTTTTTATGATCTATTTCTCTTCCTTGCTTAGCATATTACAAATTCTTCAATGGATGATACAAACTAACACTTTACCATCAAATATTATACAAACTCACTCTATACCATGGAATGCTATTCACTCATATATACATAAACCCCTACACTCTTATACTATTTATCGCTTGCTTATAGGCATTGTCCATCCCTACACCATTTAGGATGCCCAATTTCATTCAAAATATGAGATAATGTTTCTCAATTATTAAAATTGTGTTCTTTCACCATTTGGTAAGACTGTTAGTTGATGGTGCATGCCCACTGCTTTAAATTCCATAATACTCTCATTTATAAAGCAAGATTAAATTGAAATCAAAATGAAAGTTATCTGGATTGATTTTTAAATGTGTGACCTTATTTTTTCTGGTCATCTTTGGTGACGGATATGACCACATTTTCAAGGTCAACTATATCATCTTCCATCGATATGCTTAAAGGTTTGAGTTATCTAAGGTGTAATTTGATTAAGTAAATTTTACCATTTCAAACCAGTACACCAATGAAAATAAATATGTTGGTGGAAAATAAGGGATTGCTATAAATATAGTAATTGTACCTTCTGTGAGCATTTATTTGGAAAAAAAGAGCCCCTTCTCATTATTCTCATGTTGGCATTATTAGTGGGATTCCAACCTCCTAACATATTTCGGTTCTTGTTTTGGTGTAGAAGGTAGTGTTGACTAGTTATAATGCTTCATTACAAAGCTCCTAGTCAAACATCATTGCTAACACTCATGGGTTTGGGGATCTGAATGTCATGGAAGTTAGTTAATCAATTTTGTATGTATCAACTCTATTTGATCTCTCAAGTCATGTTTTGATTGTTAAACATGTCAGAGGATAATTTAGTAGTTAGCATCTTGTTGGGAATAAGCCACACCCAGACTGACGATGGGGTGGCCATAGAGGGGCCAGTAGCTCAGTTGCTAGTGCACTTCAGCAACAAATGGAATGTCTTAAGTTCAAGTCCTAGCTGGTCCATATGAGGTGCAACTCACATGTCCTATCAGAGCCAAAGGTGTTGGTCTGTGAAACACTGAAGGCTGCAAACTTTGGTTGAGAACTTGGGAGTAGCAACAATTAACAAAAGAGGCTACAAATCATGGTAAAGGAGATATCCTTGAATCTAATCATAGTAGATAAGACAAAAGAGATCATTATTTTTTAGAGGAAAAAGCATAGTTTGCATCCAGCTCCTTCTGAATGTCGTAGCATTCAAGCTGCAGTTTTGTTTTATAAATGTCATCTTGTTTTCAAATGTTATAGAATTTTTATTTGTAGCTTCATCTTACAGCCAATAGATCTGGTATATACTAGAAGAAGAAACTTGAAAATTGCTACCAGCTGAACATAGATCATAGAAGAAGCATGGAGATCTAAATCATGTTCACTCCGCACATTGACAGCAAGATGCGGTGAAGGGAGAGATATATGGGGGAGATTATTGTTTACAGCTAGAAGAGAATTCAACAAAGAATTTGTCAAAGAAAGTATATTTGAGATATAAGCCATTTTTTCAAAAACATTTTTATTTCAGATCTATCAAAAAATTAAAAATAAAAGAAGAGGATAGATTAGTAATATGGCTGGATCAGACGGTAAGAGTTGGTAACATCTACCTACATTTGATGGATATAATTATGATGTTTGGGAAAAGAAAATGAGGATGATTTTAGTGTAAAATGATCTATGGGAGTGTGTGATCACTGGTTTCACAAATGTGATCGATCCAATAGCATACAACACATTGACAACTACCCAAAAAACTTGATTGAAATATAATCAGAGCAAGGATGAAAAAGCATTGAATCTGATAGAGATGGTAACGGTAGAAGCCATATATCCAAGAATTTTAGCAATAGATTATGCAAAGGAAGCATGGGAAATCCTCTAAAATTCCTACTGAGGCATAGATAAGTTACGGTTGGTGAAACTCCAAATGCTTAGAAGATAATTTGAAATATAGCAAATGAATGAAAACAAGTCTATTTATGAGTTTCATACTCAGATCTCTAGCTTGACAAATCAGTTAAGAGTAAATAATGAAACAATAGATTATTAAAGGATCATAGAAATGATCATTAGGAGTTTACTTATGAGATATAATCCAATTGTCATAGCTATTGAGGATGACAAAGACCTCTCAAAGATGATAGTTGATAAATTAATGGGTTCTCTCCAAACCCATGAGCACCAGTTGAACAAATCCATACCTTCTTCCCTCGAGCAAGCCTTCAAGGCTCATGCCAGTTTCAGAGGTAAAGGGAGATGAAGATAAAACAAAGGTAGAAGCTTCAGAGGTAGAGGAAGAGGAAGGATCTACTATGTTAGATCAAGCTCAGATAGTCAGGAAGGAGCCAACAACTCCCAATCAAAATTTCAAGATCAGAAAAAGAGTATTACTTCAAATCAAAGGTATGATAAAAGTAATATTCAATGTTATTATTGTCATAAGTATGATCATTTTGCCAGTGAGTGTAGAAAGAGGCAATATAACCAATCAAGACAAAATGCACATGTAGCCACTGAGAATGTATGTGAATCTGAAGATTTTCCAAACATGTTCATTATATGCAATGTTGTTGAGCAGAGCATTGTTGAGGTATGGTATTTGGATAGTGCATGTAGTAACCACATGAGTGGTAATTAGAATCTATTTTCCTCTATTGATAAGAATATTCATTTAGATATTAAAATGGAAAATAATGAAAGAGTTCATGTTTTTGGCAAAGGGACTATTGTTATCTATACTAAGCAAGGTGAGAGGAGAGAAATCCATGATGTTTATTAGGCTCCAAATTTAAAGCATAATCTGTTGAGTATTGGAGAGTTGGTTCAAAACGGATATAGATTTTTGATGGAGAATGGAGAGTGAAAAATCTTTGATAAGGAAGCAAGAACATTATAGCTATGGTTCAGATGAAAAGGAACCGAATGTTTCCTTTCAAGATGCAGATTGATCTTTTTAGAAGTACAGGAGTACTACATCAAGCAGCCTTCAAGACAATCATGAAAGACACATCCAAACTCTGGCATTTGAGGTATGGACATTTAAGTTTTTTTGGATTAGATCTTTTATCTAAGAAGAATATAGTTATAGGTCTACCAAGGATTGTAGACCCTGAAATAAAATGTGAGTCATGCATACTAGGGAAACAACATAGACAACCTTTTCAATCAAGGATGTCTAGAAAGGAAAAAACACCTTTGGAATTGGTACACTCATATTTGTGTGTCCCAATGAAAACTCCCACCCGCTCTAAGAATGCATATATCCTAACTTTCATAGATGATTATAGTAGCAAAATTTGGGTTTGTTTTCTAAAGTATAAGTCTGAGACTTTTGACAAGTTTAAATGGGTTAAGGAATTGGTTGAAAAATAGAGTGGATATTTCATCAAGGCCCTAAGATTAGATAGAGGGAGAGAGTATGTTTCTAAAGAATTCTTAATTTTTTGCAAAAATGAAGGAATTGAAAAATAGTTCACAACTAGATACACTTCATAGCAAAATGGAGAAACATAAAGGAAAAATAGGACTATCGAAGAGATGGCTGCAAGCATGTTGAAAGCCAAGGGACTTTCAAAAGAATATTGGGGTGAAGATGTAGCAACAATAGTGTATTTGTTGAATAGATGTCCCACAAAAGATGTTTGAAATATGACTCCACAAGAAGCATGGGCAAATAGAAGATATAATGTTGAGTATCTAAGAATATTTGGGTGTAGCATATGCACATGTGCCAAAGGAAAGGAGGCATAAATTTGATGGTAAAGAAGAAAAATGTATCTTCGTTGGATATTATGAAGATACTAAAGCATATAAATTGTTTAACCCTATTACAAAGAAGGTTGTGATTGGCAGAGATGTCGAATTCAATGAAAATAAATCATTGGATGGAACTATTGACACTACATCAGGTATCTCAAAATCGATACTCATAGATGATGAAAATGAAGATGATCAAATTAAATAAGTCACAGATTAGTAGGGCAAACCATCAACAACACCTCCATCACCTTCACAACATGCTCCTCAATCAAGCAACTCTAGTAGTAGTTCAGATTCAACTCTTACTTCTCCTATGCCTAGAAAGACAAGAAAATTGAAGGAGATATATGATGACTCAAGGTATGATGATGAAAACTTAAAGTTTGCTTTATTTTCTCTAGATGAGCCTACATGTTTTGAAGTAGTCGAAGAAGAAAAATGGTGTAAATCAATGAAGAAATAGAAGCAATAGAAAGAAACAAGACGTGGGAGTTAGCCGATTTACCTAAGAGTAAAGAAGTGATTGGAGTGAAGTGGGTCTATAAGGCCAAGAGCACAGTAGAAGGAAAAATTAGTAGGTACAAAACCAGATTGGTTGTTATGGGATACAAACAACCTGGTAAAGATTATGATGATACTTATGCTCCTATTGCAATAATAGAAACCATGCAAGTTGTCTTAACAATAGCTACCCAGCACAAGTGGAAAGTAAATCAAATGGATGTGAAATCCACATTCCTAAATGGAGTACTCAAAGAAAAAGTCTATGTTGATCAACCACCTATATATGAAGTACCAGAAAAAGAAAACAAGGGGTACAGACTCAAAAAAGCACTCTATGAGCTTAAGCAAGCACCACGGACTTGGTATAATAGATTTGATGCATACTTCACTACAAATAGTTTCAGCAAAATCAGTAGCAAGCCCACACTGTATATCAAGGAGACCCATTGTAAGATTTTGATTACTGTGTTATATGTAGATGATTTAATCTTCATAGGAAATGATGATGCGTATATTATTGACTTCAAAGAAGTAATGAAAAAGAAAATTTGTGATGACAAACTTGGGTTTATTAAGGTATTTTCTTGGTATAGAAGTACAACAAATGGATCATGGCATATTCATATCCTAGTCTAAGTATGCTTCACAAATCTTAAAGAGGTTTAAAATGTTGAACAAGCTTGCACCAACACCGACCACTACGGGTCTCAAGTTGAGTAAAGAAGATTGCACTAAAGAGGTGAATTCAACCTTATATAAGAGCATGGTAAGTAGCCTCATGTATTTGACAACATCTAGCCTTGATATAGTGTATGCAGTGAGTTTGATTTCTACATTCATGGAAACACCTAAAGATACACATTGGCAAGTAGGTAAGAGAATTCTAAGGTATGTCAATGGAACCAAGAACTATAGCATCCTTTATACAACATCAAGTGATTTTGATCTAGTTGGCTATGCAAATAGCAATTGGGCAGGAAGTGTAGATGACAGGAAAAGTACATCTAGTTATGTGTTTCACATGGGTTCAAGAGCCATTTCTTGGACATCCAAGAAGCAACCCATAGTTTCTCTTTCCACAACAGAAGCTGAATACATTGCAGCAATTGCAATAGCATGTCAAGCAATTTGGCTAAAGAGAGTCTTGGTGGATTTGAAGAAAAAACAAACAAATGGTACAGTGATATTTTGTGATAACATGTCTTCAATAGCATTGACAAAGAATCCAATGTTCCATGGACAAAGCAAGCACATACAGATTCGTTATCACTTCATAAAAGAATTGGTTGAAGATAATGAAATCAAATTGATATTCTGCAGATTTGAAGACCAATAGTAGACAACTTCACGAAGGCACTAACGAAGACCTTCGAGCATTTGAGATAGAATTTAGGAGTAATGGATGTTCTAATAACTAATGGAATAAATTAAGGGAGTATTGGAATTTGTAATTCCCTCCCATTCTATTTTTAGTATTCTGTTTGTATTGTTTTTTGTTCATCAGTTGTAGATGCCGTTAGAATATGTCTTAGAATAAAAAAATTGTTGTATTGAAATCTACCAAAGACCTCTTTATAGAGGCATGTTGTAACCAAGAAAATCAATCAATTTGAATCACAGCTTGAGCCGTTAATACATTAGCATTTTCTTCCCTGTTTTATTTGTTTGATTCTACACATCTCCCCCTTCTTTTTATATTGGAGTATGCTTGAAATTGAAAAATACAAAACAAGTCAACTCAAATGCCTAAAAGATGAAAGTCATCAGATAATCAATAAAAAAAATCGTTAGCAAAATAAAACTAACCGTAACAACCAATAAAAAAATTACACAGAACCTTACACAATCTGCAATCTGGGTATGTACATGACAAAATCCAACCAAACCAATATTTAAAAAGTTTAACATCCTTCGAACAAACATTCATATAGCTGCTGACTTCATTATTTTTTTGCATAAGCTTTCATGATTATCTCGTTTGTGTCTCAACTGCACTTTGAGCTCCTCCATCTATTTTGCGAGGCCCCGTTAATAAGAATAATAGACTACATTACCTATTGCATAGAAAATAATGATATACATCTTGATTCATCGACATTAAACACGTAAAGCAAATGTTTTGGCTTTGCGATTAGTGTAGTTAGATTGAACTTCCACAAGACATCGCTAAAGAAATTAGAGAAGATCAGACAAAAGCATGGTATAAAAACACTTTCACAGCCTAATATGCAAGCCTACAGCCTGCAACCATTACAAGTCCAAAATTTATTAACATCAAAATATGCAGCCTACAGGCTGCAACTATTATAAGCGGAAAACTTCAACCACATACCCAGTGAAGTGCCCAAAAACAGAAGTAGAGTTAGACATATTATCTGTAATGGGTATTAAAAACATAGTTGGGTTTACAGCATGCATGGGAATTGGAAAGAAAAAAACACAACATACAACTAACTCGGGAACTAATAGCTAATTACATAAAACCCAAAGAAAAAGGAGAGCGCGCTGCGGATGTTCTCTACATCAATGCTGCAACTTGGGGTTTGAGACTTTTAGCAAGATTCTCAAAGCTACGAGCCAATTGAATTTCATCCAGGGTTTGCTCGAATGTTCCACCTCCCTTCTTTGCCATTTCAATCAAGATGTGCGTTGTTGGATCTGTCCCAAACATAATGGTATGAAGGGGTAGCCTAGGGTCCTATTTTTTCAATTTATCCACATAATCGAGGGGATCTCCCCCACCATATTTCTGCCATCTCTTAAGAAGATAACCATTGGTTTTTTCACGTCCACAACGTGGTGTCGGGCTCTTTTCTTTAATATGTTCTCTGTAGCATCCAAACCTTCTGAATAGGTAGTTCCTCGCCAAACAGGTTAATACTGAAGAAGACGGTCAATAACATCCTCTTCCATATCTTCCATCTCTACAGCCACAGTTGCAATACCATCAAATAGAACCACTGATACAGAATCATCAAAAACTGTTCTAAGGCAGGCTTGTATAAATCTCAGAATAGCCTCATATACACATCCAAGCCTAGTACTATGGTTATTAAACTTTACTAAAGTGGGACTAACATCTTTGTACCCCACTGAACCTGATCTGTCAATTACAAAAATGACATGGTGAGGTGTTAAATTATAATCTCCCCTGGTGATCTATTAATTAAGTAGGATTGCACATTGATGACACGAGTTAGCTGTTAGTGGTGTCTAGTTTAGATGAGTACGTGTCCACCTGATTTTTAGTAATTTCAGTTTCACAGTTAATACTGAACTATGTATTGAAATCTATTTATGTTTTTTTGTTAATGATGAGAAGGCAACAAAGTTGCCCTCTTTTTCATGCTCCTATTTTCATATCTGTTTTTGCTTCATAAATTTTGTCATGGTATCAGAGCATGCTTAAGCCCCTTCACAGAGTGGAGAGCACATTGATCCAAACGCAGCAGTGAAGACTCTTCAGAGATTGGAGAGCAAGGAGGAAAACTCAACATGAAGATCATCAACAACAGTTTAAATGGCATCCATCAACAATCTACGGCAAATGCAAGGGCCCATGTTAACCTGCAAAAACTATGAATTTTGGTCTATCAGAATGAAAACATTTCTGCAAGTTCAAGAATGCTGGGAAACGGTTGAGAGTGGCTTCATGAAAATTGATCAAGCTACTCTAACAGTTATGAATAATACTCAGAAGAATGCTCTTGAAGCACGAAGGAAGGAGACTCAAGCCAAATTTTTGATCCAGAGTTCAGTGGAAAATGCATTTTTTCCAAAAATTACAGGTGCAACCAACGCAAAACAAGCATGGGATATCCTGGGTTTGGCATACCAAGGTAATGAAATAGTCAAAACAATTCACCTTCAGAGTCTTAGGAGAGAGTTTGAAAAATTCAAAATGAAATAAACTGAGAATATTGATCAGTTTATGACCAAGGTGCTTGGAATTGTGAATCAACTCAAAATTCATGCTGAGGATATAACAGATCAAAAGGTTGTTGAGAAAGTGTTGTGATGCTAACCAAGAAATTTACCATGATGGTTATAGCCATAGAAGAGTCAAAAGATCTATCCAAAATGACTATTGATGAACTAATGGGTTCTCTTCTATCTCATGAATCAAGGCTCAACATGGAGGAAGAGTCCTTGGAAAATGCCTTCCAGACTCAGGTTTCCTTCAGTAGGGGTCAAGACAGAAGAGGTAAAGGCAGAGGTCGAAGAGGATGAGGTTTTCATCACACTAAAGAGAGTTTAGCTCCTGAACAGTCAAGACAATTAGACCAACAAGGACAATCTCATAGTCAAAGAGGGAAAGGAAGAAAATGGACAAACAAGTCCAACGTTCAATACTTCTATTGCAAGAAGTATGGACATTGTGAAAGTGAATGTAGGAAGAAGCAATCAGATCAAAACAAAGTCAGAGCCAATGTCTCCAACACTGAAGAAGGTACATCTGAGGTAATGTTTCTCTCATCCCAGATTACTAAAGAAGATTGCAACAAGGATCTTTGGTTGTTGGATAGTGGCTGTAGCAATCATATGATAGGTAACAAATATTTGTTTTCCAACATAGATAGTTCGTCCACATCAGAAATTAAGCTAGGAAATGACTCTCAAGTTCAAGCTCAGGGTAAAGGTATTGTACCTATCCTAGCTAAACAAAATGAACTGAAAATAATTCATGATGTTTTCTATGTTCCACATCCTAAGCATAATCTGATCAGTGTAGGATAGTTAAGTGAAAATGGATATGATGTCAGATTCAAGGGCTCTACTTGTATCATTTTAGATAAGCCACCTAGTAGGAGACTCGTAGCTAAGGTGGAAATGACCAAAAAGATAATGTTCCCTCTGAATATGAGAAGTTTCAATCAATCACAATCATATGCACACCACATCTCAAGCACAGATGAAACTTGGTTGTGGCATTGTAGGTATGGTCATTTACCCTTCAAGAGTCTTAGTCTTTTACAAAAGCAATCAATGGTCAAGAGATTTCCAATGATGAATGAACAATCCAATCCATTTGAAAATTGTATTCTAGGTAAGCATCATAGGAACAACTTTTCGACTACCTCTTATAGAGCAAAAGAGAATCTCAAACTAGTCCATACGGACCTATGTGGTCCTATGCAAACCCAGTCCATTGGTGGAACTTTTTACTTTCTAACTTTTATTGACGATTTTAGCGGGAAAGTCTAGGTCTATTTTCTCAAGAACAAATATGAAACTTTCTCAAAGTTCAAAGAATTCAAAGATCTGGCTGAAAAATATAGTGGAAAATACATCAAGGTGCTCAAATCAGATGGAGGAGGTGAATATGATTGACATGAATTTACTAGTTTTTTATAAGGAACAAGAGATCAAGAGGCAGTTCACAACTAGGTACACTCCACAGCAGAATGGAGTAGCCAAAAGGAAATATAGGACAATCATGAATATGGCTAGACGCATGCTCAAAGCTAAGAATCTGCCTAATGATTATTGGGTTGAAGCAGTTACATGTTCAGTATACACCCTGAATAGATCTCCTACAATGAGTGTAAAGGGCAAGGTTCCTCAAGAAGCATGGATTGGCACTAAATCTAGTGTCTCCCATTTCAATGTTTTTGGATGCATTGCATATGCCCATGTACCAGAGGAATTGAGAAGAAAGCTTGATGATAGGAGTGAGAAGTTTATTTTTACTGGATACAGTGAACAGTCCAAAGCCTATAGACTATACAATCCAATCTCCAATAAATTTGTTGTGAGCAAGGATGTCAAGTTCCTAGAAGATAAATCTTGGAGTGACAAAGAAGATGATTCCATAAACAATGAACAAGGGGAAAGCTCAAGACAGCCAGCTCCTCCAATTTGGCTGCCAAGATTACAAGTGCAGGGACAAGAACAACCAGTAAATAGTTCCTCTTCTAGCAGTCAGACATATTCTCTTGCAAGAAATTAGAGAACAAAGAGTTTAAGAGACATCTATGAGGAAAATAATGACATGGATCAGCAAGTTCACTTTGCCTTTTTGTCTTGTCAACCTACATATTTTGAAGTAGTGAAAGAAGAGCATTGGGTGAAGGCCATGAATGAAAAAATTGATGCAATTTAGAGAAATAAGACATGGGATCTTGTTGATCTTCCTATAGATAAAACCAACATCGGTGTCAAGTGGGTTTACAAGACAAAGTTGAATTTGAAAGGACAAGTAGAGAAGCATAAAGCAAGGCTTGTTGCCAAAGGTTTTTCTCAGCAGCCTAGTGTTGACTATGGTGAAACCTTTGCTCCAGTAGCAAGATTAGATACCATTCGAGCTGTTTTAGCCATTGTAACATAGAACAAATAGCTACTATTTCAAATGGATGTAAAGTCATCCTTTCTCAATGGTATATTAGAAGAAGAGGTTTATGTCAATCAACGACTAGGGTTTTAAATTAAAGGCCAAGAGTCCAAAGTCTACAGATTGAAGAAGGCCTTGTATGCTCTGAAGCAAGCTCCCAGAGCTTGGTATAGTAGAATTGACTCTTACCTAATCAACAATGGGTTCAATAGGTGTAGCAATGAGCCACTCTCTAAAGGTAACATACTTATTGTTTGTCTTTATGTTGATGATATGATCTATACTAGAAATCTCCAATTAGATGAATTTAAAACAGTGATGAAAAGAGTTTGAGATGACTGATCTTGGTCTTATGAAGTATTTTTTGGAAATAGAAGATGAGCAATCAGTGCAAATAATTTTTATATGTCAGCATAAGTATGCTACAGACATCTTGAGGTTTAGGATGGACAAATCTAAACCAGTAGAAACACCTATTGCTACAGGGACAAAATTGAACAAATAGGATGATGGACCAGAAGTTAATTCAACTATGTATAAGAGACTTGTAGGTAGTCTCATGTACCTTACTACAACAAGCCCTGATTTAATGTATATAGTCAGTTTTATTTCTAGAATTATGGAGTCTCCCAAGGACTCTCACTTGAAAGTTGGAAAACAAAATTTAAGATATGTTATAGGTACAACTGATTTTGGATTATGGTACACATATTCTAAAGACAATACACTTGCAGGATACACTAATAGTGATTTTACAAGGGGCCTTGATGACAGAGAAAGCACTTCTGGATATGCTTTTCATTTATGGACAAATCTGATTTCATGGGATTCTAAGAAGCAACCCATTGTCAACATTTCATTTGCAGAAGCTGAGTATGTAGCAACAACTATAGTAGCTTGCCATGTAGTTTGGCTATGAAGACTTTTGATGGATCTTGCACATGTTGAAAAAGAGCCAACTACTATCTACTGTGGCAATAGCTCAGTAATAGCATTGTCTAAAAACCAAGTATTTCATAGGAAGAGCAAACATATTGACACTCACTATCATTTCATTCACGAGCTTGTCAATAATGGTGAAATCACACTTAAGTTTTGTGGATCTAATGATCAACTAGCAGATATCTTCACTAAACGATTGGGAAGAATTATTTTTGAGTTTCAGAGACAACACTTAGGTAGTATTAGTGCTGAAGAATGTAACAGTTGAGATTAAGAGGGAGTGTTAAATTATAATCTCCCGTCTCTAACTGTTTGTGATCTGTCAATTAAGTAGGATTTCACATTGATGATACCAGTTCGCTGTTAGTGGTGTCTAGTTTAGATGAGTACGTGTCCTGATTTTTAATAATTTCAGTTTCACAGTTTATACTGAACTATGTATTGTAATCTATTTATGTTTTTTTTGTTAATGATGAGAAGGCAGCGGAGTTGCCCTATTTTTCATGCCCCTATTTTCATATCCATTTCTGCTCCATAAATTTTGTCATGAGGGACGTTATTTGAATGATCACATCCAAAATGATGGCCATCATCAGTTATGTACCCTGCAGAACATAAATTCTGGGCAGTGCTCTTAATAGGTGGGTGCAAAGTTTCTCAGTGCAGTAAGATTTATCAGAGCCACCCGCCTTTGCCTCATGCTCCTCGGATTTGCAATAGTGATTACAGCGACCAAACTCTTCCCGCTCTTCATCTGTGCAAGGATCAACAAACATAACATATTGTTAATAAGTGTCGTGAGTCATCTCATCTTTTGGAACATCCACGTCAGGCCCATAATTGACAGTTTCATGCCTAGAACCATCGTAGAGCTTGCTAGTGCACTTTGAATTTGGACATGGAACCAAATGGATATGACCTCGACCCTGTTTCTTACAATACATGTTGCACATCTCCACATCACCCTTCTCTCCCCTTTTGTATTTTCGATCTTGAATGTCAGTATCTTCCTCCTCTGAAATAAATGTTGAATTTCTCATATTCCCATGGACCGTATCATGCAGGCCAGGGTGATCTATTGGAAGCTGACAAAAGTAACCACAATCCTTGCATTTTGTATCACAATAATGCACTGAATCTTCATTTTTTGTGTGAACATGCGGGCATGGATGATCTGTTTCAAAGGGAGGAATGGGAATGCAACGTCCTTTTCATAGGCCATTTTGCTCCGACACAAGTTCGTACCCGAATGATCCCCTTTGACCCTAGAAAACTCTGGTTTGTCTTACTAACTCCGTAAAGATTTCACATATTCCCCGCATTTCGCATTCCTCAGGGCAGGCATGTTCATTTTCACACAAATGCTCTGCATATGGATCTAAATCATGGAAATGTCTCTAACTCCACATGTCCTGCTACAACCATTTATACTGCATTTGCTCTGGCAATATCTCTCATGGCACTGATGCTTTTTATGATTAGACTCGATTGCCACCGCACAGGGATTGCTACAGCTTGGAAGAGAGCATTTTGTGTTGCACATATGTTGAGGGGAATTGCACTTGTGCCAGCCGAGGTGTTGAGGCCTCAGGGAACACAACTCGTTACAATTTAAAGACATTTCAAATAAGTAACAGGTCTCTCTACATGTGTGATTTTTCTCTTTGCAGTCATGAGAGCCTTCATGCCCTGCCAAATCCCCGCATACATTTACCCTGTCTCCTTCTATTGCACAATAACTACAACTTTCTGCACATGAATGACTAACCATGCAAGAATGGTCATCACCGTGGCCTTTCTCGAGCACACATCTCAGAAATCACACTGAACATTTACATCCACAAACAGAGAGACCTTGTTTTACTTCACCAAGAGCTACATTGGCCTCCAATTGCAATCGTTGAACATCATCATTATCATAAAAATATGCAGTGTTTGTTCTTATCCACTTTTGAACTCTGTCATGCCTTCTATCTGCCATAGCCTCAATGAAGTTTTCAAACATAGAGTACCACGATTCACTGTTGCTACCTTTCCTAGGCAGACCCATCTCTAGTCTTGACCTGACTTGAGATAGAACATCTCTTATGGTAACAGAGATTGATGATTCCTTGCAAGGTATGAGATAGAAACCTGAATCTTTAACATTGCATGAAAAATCCCTGAAAACAACAGGCAAATATGGAATTTCTTCTTGTGTGTCAAAATTAACAAACAACTACATTTCTTCAATCAGATTTGCAGAAAGACACCCCATATGAACAACAGAGAAAATATTTCTCCTAATAACATGAACAATAACAGCGACACGTTTACTGTCAATTGAAGTCCAGTCTTTCTCTGCAATTTGTGCTATAATAAGCTTCAGATCCCTCAAGAAATTGGATCCATTGTCATAGCAAGAATCATTTCTATCATCCACTGTTTCTGCTAGTTCACTCAAACTCTCCTTATAGTATTTAGATCGATTATAAGGAGCCATTGCTGCAATCTGGACCTTTCCATCATACATTTTTATAATAAAATTATCTTGTGATTTGCTACGTATCTAAGAAATTTTTTCATGAAATTCTTGCATAAGGTCTTCTATATCAGATGTATCCACATCCTTGATGGCAATGTAAAATAGACCTTTAAACAACTTTTTGTCCTGCTTCAGTAAGATGAATACGGCTATGAAACCAGCTGAAAGATAATTCCGTGTCTTTATCCAAATGAAAATCCTATTGTATACCACGAAGAAAGAAAGTATATGGTGAGAGGTTAAATCATATTTTATTTTATTTCCATAATCTGCAAAGTTACCATGATTTAAATGGAAAGCAGAAAAGAATTGTGTTAGGAACTTGCATACCTTTTTGTTCAAAATTGTGAGGTTGCTGACAGCACCATTGAGAACAGAGAGGAGCATATCCTCTTTTTCACTTCTCTCAAATTTGTTTAGTCCCTCGAAGTCTAAGAGGACATACAAGTAATTGTTGTCCCCATGGCCATCTTCGTCTTCGTCTATTGTGATAGTCATCCACACACCATCGATGCACCTACCCCCTACAACATCCAGAAGGGACCCTGATTGATGATTCAACAAATACTACTTTTCACTGCTCTACTTTCCCATTGATGAGATAAGTTTAATTTTACCCTTCCAACTGTTGAGAACAGCATCATAGAACCCAAAGCATATATAATTTTCAAGTGGCATGCTGTCGACGTAGCTAACATCAGGGGGTATTTGAAATCCATCCTTGAGAGCCACCATTCCATTGTTTTCTGTGTGAGCTATTTGAATGGGAACGAGGCATACAAGCTTGCGAACCCACATTCCCATTTTCACATGAGTCATTTTCTCTACTGAAATCTACTGGATTAAACACTTCTACAAACAGTTTAAAACACACAAACAACAAAGTGTAGATTAAACTTAATGGAAATAAACTTCAACACAGACTAGCTATTGAACCAGCTGCAGTTGGGAGACCACAAAGGGCCTGCTTAAACCAAATATAATTGCCTCCTTAAATAGAGGACTTAATGACACTATTAACCAATAAAGACAAATGCCTTTTGGTGAATGACAGTAGTGGAGATAGCGGTGGTTGAGGACGGTGGGGGTAGGTAGTGGACGGTGGAGTTGTCAGTGGGTGGAAGAAGACTTTCGGTGGAGGAAATTAATTATTTCCAACACTCCCCCTTAATTTCATCCACTAGCATTAGGCAGCGATGGCGAAAAAACACCTTCTTTAATTACTCTACAGAATACACTGTCTGACATAGCCTAGATTGAGGCTACGAACAAATACAATTGCTCAATGAGCATTCACTCAGCATTTAAAACTGAGGAATAACTTGATCTTCACCTAACACTTGCTTACCTTTCTTTCACCTAATGCTTAAATGCACAGGGTTCCTCTTAAGACTCTACTAGGTTCTTTCCATGTTGGTCTAGATTTTCCAATAATCAGAGTGATCTTCAGGCACTTTGACAACTTCACTCGTTGTTCAACACATGCACTTTCATAGCTTGACTTGCTGTGTAACTTCAAGCTTTCTGGAGCTCTTCTTTGAGCACTCCATTCAGGAAGGCAAACTTCACATCCATTTGATATACCTTCCACTTATGTTGAGTAGTTGTTGCTAAGACAACCCTCAGAGTTTCTATTCTTGAAATAGGGGCATATGTTTCATCATAATCTATACCAAGGTGTTGTTCGTAGCCTTTAACAACCAATCTTGCTTTATGCCTCTCAATATTTCCTTCTGCAATGCTTTTGGTCTTATAAACCCACTTAAATCCAATCACTTGTTTACCCTTAGGTAATTCAGCTAACTCTCAAGTTTTGTTTCTCTCTATTGCATCTATTTCCTCATTCATGGCTTTACACCATTTTTCTTCTTTTACTGCTTCTTCAAAATATACAAGATCACTATGAGAATATAAATTCAAATTCAAATTTTCATCATTATACCTTGTATTATCATAAATCTCCTTCAAACTCCTTGTCTTTCTTGGCATTAAAGAAGCAAGGGTTGGATTTGAACTACTGCTAGAGCTGCTTGATTGTTGTGAGCTTGATGGAAGTATTGCCAAATCCTCACCATGTTGATCTGTGACTAGTTCAGCTTGACTATCTTCATTTCCACCTTCTTCATCATCCATGGGTATCGTTGCTGAGATACCCAAGGTAGTGTCAACAATGCCATCCCAAGATTCATTCTTAATGAATTCAACATCCCTGTAGTTATAATCTTCTTAGTGATAGGGTTATACAGTCTCTATGCTTTAGACTCTTCACTATAGCCAATGAAGATGCAATTTTCTCCTTTATCATCAAACTTCTACCTCTTTTCCTTTATCACAAGAGCATATGCCATGCATCCAAAAATTCTTAGATGCTCCACAGTGTATTTTCTATTTGTCCACGCTTTTTGTGGAATCCTGTTGAGTACCGCCTTTGTTAGAATTATATTTGACAAGTACACTGTTGTTGCTACAGCTTCACCCCAATACTCTTTTGAAAGTCCGTTGGATTTCAACATGCTTGTAGCCCTCTCCCAGATGGTTTTATTCATCCTTTCTGTCACTCCATTTTGTTGTGGAGTGTCCCTGGTGGTGAATTGTTTTTCAATGCCTTCTTTCTTGCAAAAACTCAATTTTTTTTAGAAATATACTCTCCCCCTCTATCTGTTCTTAAGGCCTTGATGAATTGACCACTTTGCTTCTCAACCAATGCCTTAAACCACTTGAATTTCTCAAATACTTCAGATTTATTCTTTAAGAAATAAACCCAAGTCATCTTGCTATAGTCATCTATGAAAGTCAAGAAATATGCATTCTTACCAAATGTGAGAGTTTTCATTGGGCCACATAAATCAGAATGCACCAACTCCAATGGTGCTTTTGCCCTCCTAGACATCCTTGATTGAAAGGGTTGTCTATGTTGGTTTCATAAGATGCATACCTCACATTTTCTATCAGGTTCTACTATTCTTGGCTAATCTAAGCAATATTTCAGGCGATAATTCAAGTGACGGTTCTACCCCAATTGGTGGCAGAAAGTTTGGAAGCCATAACTTTTGCACCATAGCTCTGTTTGACTACCCGTTTGAACCGTTGGAAAGCTAAGAATGAGGGTAACACTTTGAGATGGCACAGATCTCTACTCGGTGGATTTTGAATCCTAAAAATTAAATGAAAGTACACCAAATTTTAATTATAGTAAGTTTCTAAATATAGTAATTCCTCAAATTTTATATTGTTTTAAATCATGGAAGCTGAACAACTTAATCTCCCTCGATATTGATGACCTTCCACATCCTCCTACTACCTTCAAAATGTGTATAAATGAAGATGTAACCCAAAAATAAAATCAGACATCTCTTCCCAGAGATAGGCATATGTTGTATTTGCAATTTTGAGCAATAAAACATCTCTTCTCGGAGATAGCATTATTACAATTGTGTTGTTCTTATTTCTTGAATTATCTTTCAACCAAAGCTTTTGAGTTTTGGATCATTGGTATTCCCTTAACCATATCTTTTTTAAACAAAAGACTATCCAAAATAACTTAAATGCCCATACCTCAAATGCCAGAGTCTGGATGTGTCTTGGATGACTGTCTTGAAGGTTGATTGTTGTACTCCAATTGCACTCTTCATGTGCTTAGGAAGATCAGTTTGTATCTTGAGTGGAAACATGCAGTTCTTTGTCATTTGAATTGTAGCAATCTTCTCTTGCGTCCACCTGTGTCAAAGATTGTGCACTCTCCATTTTCCATTAGGACTCTATACCCTTTTTGGACCAACTGTCCAATGCTCAAAATATTATGTTTTAACTTTGGAGCATAGTAGATGTCTTGGATTGCTCCTCTCACTTTGCTTGGTGCGAATGATGATAGTCCCTCTACCTACAACTGAAACTTTTTCATTATTCCCCATCTTGATCTTAGATTTAATGCTTTTATTAATAGAGGCAAACAAGCTCTCATTACCACTTATGTGGTTACTACAAGCACTATCTAAGAACCAAACCTCATCATTACTTTGTCCAACAACATTACATATAATGAACATGTTTGGTAGATGTTCAAATTCACTTACTCTCTCATTAGCAACATTTTCTCTTTGGCTTGATTGGTCATGCTACCTCTTTAAATAATTACTATCAAAATAACCATACTTAAGACAATAGTAACATTGAATTTTACTTTTACCATACCTTTGATTTGAGGTACTGCTCCTCTAGTTGTACTGGGAGTCTGACTGTAGGCTGCTTGCTCCTTCTTGATTGCTTGGGCTTGTTCTTTGATCTTCCTCTTCCTCTGCTTCTGAAGCTTCTACCTCTATTTTCTCTTCCTCTCCCCCTACCTCTGATACTATCTTGAGCCTTGAAAGCTTGATCTAGGGAAGAAGGAGTGGATCTATTTCGCTGCTGCTCATGGTTTTGTAGTGAACCTATCAACTCATCCACTATCATTATTGAAAGGTCTTTAGCCTCTTCAATTGCAATGACCACTAGATCAACTCTCAACAGCAAATTCCTCAGGGGCTTGCTTCTCAATGATCCTTTGATCTTCGATTATTTCAACATTATTCCTTATCTGATTTGTTAGACTATAAATTCTAGTATGAAAATCTGAAATAGACTCACTATCATTCATCTGAAGAGTTTCAAAATCTCTTGTATGCATTTGGAGTTTTACTAATCATACCTGATCAGTACTTCGGTAGGAATTTTGGAGGATCTCCCATGCCTCCTTTTAATAGTTCGCTGCTGCTATTTTGGGATATATGGCTTATGTCATAGCTGTCTCAATCAGGGTCAAGGCTTTTGCATCTTTTCATTGATTCTCCTTCAACAGGGTCTTCTAGGCATTTGACAATGCATTTTAGGCTGCTGGATTGGTCACGTCTGTGAATCCGGTGACCACACAATCCCACAGGTCGTTGGAGACCATTATCATCTTCATCTGTTTTGTCCATACATCATAATTCTGATCGTCGAATGTTGGTGGATGCTTCCAACTCTTTCCTTCTGTTCCAGCCATATTTCATTATTTTGGACTCAAGGTATCTCCTTGTTGGCTAGTCACGATCTTTCCCATGTACTGCAAGCATTTTTTTAATTTAATATAAATGTTGGCTTTTACTCTGCCAAATTTGACAACAATTCTAACTAATTGTTAACGAGCTGCATGGTATATTTCAACAGCATCTCACAATCTTCACACGGCCCGAATCTGAAAATGCTACGGAAATATCAGATACAACAATATTTTTTAAAAATGACAATTGTTCATGCATCTTCCTCGCTGCAAACAATGATTTCTTTGGTGATGACCGCTTCTCCCAGTGCCAACTCCACCATTCTTTCCAGCAACTCATCCAACCGATGCAACAGCTCCTCCTGCAACCTGCCTCGTGTCCATGAAAATGAGCCTCGGCCCCTCCAACACCATGGGGTTTCACACCACAATGGTGTAGCACTCGTAGTTTACCGCCAGTAGATCACGCTTTGCCCGACGTATTCAGCTTCACTTCAATGGACTCGGCTCCTTCCAACTTGATGTGCTCTCCCCTTGGCTGCAGCTTCTGATTTATTTCTCCTTGTCTATACGAATGGATTGGGTCAGCCCACGAGCTAGTGCTGCAACGATGTGAAGTAGCTCACAGGAATGGCTAATACTCCCTTGCCAAGCGACAGATCTACAACAGCAAGTGCAATGCTGGCGTTGCCTTCAAAAATCTCCAAGTGCAATGATGAGGTTTGGTTCTTAGATAGTGCTTGTAGTAACCACATGAGTGGTAATGAGAGCTTGTTTGCCTCTATTGATAAAAGCATTAAATCTGAGATCAGGATGGGGAACAATGAAAAAGTGGTATCAGAGCCCAAGGATTTGTTCTTGCGAAAGTTACAGTTCGTGGAGAGCTGTGTTCAAATCCGGAAGAGCCCCACTCAAGCCTGGGGTTGGATGAATCGTGAGAGTAGACCCAACTTGGAGGAGCAGCCAGCTCAGTGTTGGCAGAAAATCCAGCTAAGAAGATATCTCTGATGCTGTCAAGAAAAGCACAACCAGCATTGAACAGGAGTCGATGAAACCAAAGAAAAGAGGGAACAGATCGTTGTTTACATCCCAGTTGAAGAGCCCATGGAGAGAATCTTGGGAAGTTGTAAAAAAGGTTTAGAGCCTATAGATTTGGGTAGAAGCTTTTCCACACGAATTTGACTCCAAACAATACTCTCTCCATCCTGATTTCTGTATGGTGCGAGAAAAATGGCGTTCCGTTCGACAAGCAAGAGAAGCGCTCATGGAATGGTGTGCTGAAGAGCATCGCCACCACAAAGGTAGCACTGGAGGACACTAAGATGATGACATCATTTTTGGTGGAGAAGCTAAGCACGGGCATGCTTGAGGTGAAGAGATAGGTGACGTATGAGTTAAGGCTGCTGGCAAAATATGGGATGGAGAATCGGGTGTGCATAGCGGAAGCAGGGGCAATACCCCTGCTACTACTGCTTTTATCTTGCGACGACAAAGGATCTGAAGATGCAATGTCGATGATAGAAAGGTGGGGAGTGGAGGTGTATCCATTTTCTCATAGTCGTGAAGAAGAATTGAGGAAGGCAGAATGGGATCAAATTCAACTCTCAATCCACTCTGGAATTTGGCTTTCATAATCTAGAGTTCCTCTCAGCCAAGTCAAAGGAGGTGATGGGTAGTGGAGAGATAATGTTGCCTCAGAAGAGCCAATTCTCCACACATTGACCAGTGTTATGGGATTTTTTATCATGGAGAGGAGATCGTAGAGGAAGAGTTAGTCAAAGCAATCGAGATTTGTGCCAAAGAAAAGAGTGGCGACAAGAAAAGGAATTGGAAGGGACCGTTATGGAAATCGATGTTCTCATGAAACTCGGGAGTCTCACGATGGGTGTTATGCGGTGAAGCAAGGAGTGCCGCAAGTTTGCTCAAGGCCTATGCGAAGGCCAATGGTGAAGAAGCAAACACGCAGTGAGTTGAGCGCGTGGGAGAAGAGCCAAAAGGTGCTCAGATAAAAGACAGCGAACCGGTGAAAAAGAAGCTAGCAGAAGCGCAAGAGGCGAGTGGAGAAAGAGATGGTAACAAGCCATCGAGAAGCAATGCAATCATTTATTGGCTTCAGATTTGGTAAGAGCTCTGATACCAATTTGATGGATTAAACATTTCTACAAACAGTTTAAAACACACAAACAACAAAGTGTAAATTAAACTTGCTAGAAATTAACTTCAACACAGACTAGCTATTACCCAACTGTAGCTGGAAGACCACAAAGGGCCTGCTTAAACCAAATATAATTGCCTCCTTAAATAGAGGACTTAATAACACTATTAACCGACAAATACAAATGCCTTTCAGTGAATGACAGTAATGAAGACAGCGGTTGTTCAGGACCGTTGGGGTAGGTAGCGGACGGTGGACTTGTCGATTGGTGGAGGAAGACTTTCGTTGGAGGAAATTAATTATTCCCAACAAAATCTTACAATTCTCTGCATTATCGACTTGAAATTGAATCTTCATATGTGAGAAGTCTTTATCTTTTCCTGCCTTCAGTTGTATGATAAGTGCTTCTAGATACTTGATGCATGCCTCTCCATAGCAGGAATCTGATCTGCTGCTTTTTAGTAACACTTTGAATGTAATGCATTTCTTATAATCTGGGAACAACGCCGGATCTGTTACAAACTTGTCAAAAATGTGGTATATGTATCCTAAATAGGAGCATGAACCTACAATTTTTGTTTCTTCCCTTTTCAGTTTAAGAGCTTTATTGTGGCGAATCTGTTGCAACTGCACAACTTCCCTAGCTAAAGTAGTTTTCATCACATAAGAAGAGACGAAACCAGGAGCATCTACAGGACTATATAGTGAAAGTTGACTTTGTGATCCGAAGCTCATAAATTTTGCCTCCAGTTGTTCCATATCAGATATGGTGTTACCTTGTGCATTCAAATGGACAGTCTTCAAGTAGCTCATGCTATCAACCAAAATGTAAATTTCTATCACGACCCTGGGAATTGCATGTCTTCTTCCGCCAACATCAACATCAACATCAACTGAACATAATAATTGACTAAAGATGATTAGGAAAAAGCCGTCAATAGAGATGCATACTTTAAAAGATGGCTGCTGCAAAGGAAGAGAAATATGCTTTGCCTTCATCATTGGCTTCTCATGGATTTCTGCCACCCTCACTCTATTTGTGTCATCAACCAAGAGTAACTCCATCTTCCCTAGAATTAAATGCATCCATGTGATGATCTTGCTCCCTTTATATGATTCCAGATTAACCTCCACACCTGTCCAATAGACATTCCTAAATGATTCATCAAACTTATATATCACTATCTTGCTCCTCTCTCTTTCATAGAGAGCCATGGAACGGGTGGATTCATCTACAACCAACAAATCGAATGCCCTCCTAAATGTATGAATAGGATAATTCATGTTATTTATTTGAAACCAGTCTTTGGACAACGGTACACATACAGGCAAGAATATTTGAAGTTCTGAATAAAAACCATTAACTCTCCCGACTTGAGAATCACAACTTTAAATAACCTTTCATGGTCGGGATTGATGGATACCAATTCAACTGACTCCCTACATGTTGGGACAATTGGACGGTCAGAATTGCTGTTCAATACATTTATATCCTTTTTCAATGGAGTTAGCTCACATGCTTTCCAGACAACGGCTTACTGATGTTCATCCACAATTGACACCTTCAACTTTAGCTCCCCTTGTTCGTGATATGACCACCATGTAGAATGTAAAACCTTACCTTATTCCCACCGGCTATGAATGATAATAGCAGAGATACAAAAATAATTATCTCAGAAAAACAGAGCACACCATTAATACAAAATTCTGTATTTTTGCAGCCTATAAAATAGTCTTTATTATTGATGTTTTTATAGAAAAGAAATTACATTGCTGCACAATTGCAGTATCTAAAAAAAGATTGCAAACCTACAAACTACACATGCATTATCCCTGTGCCACTAGAAGACACAGTGTAAACAAAGTTTGTAAACTGAAACATAAAAAACAAAGACTAAAACTAAAAGTCTAAATTTATAAATCTGTGCATGGGACAAAAGGCCAGCATACTGCTTTATTTAAAAAAATAACAAATGAAATCTGCATGTTGCATGCATTAAACTAGATGTTTGAGTCTTGAGCGTCAATTATCAACATACTCCCTCTTGATGCTGAGAGGGCTCACAATCTGATCTTTGAGTATGAAAAATTGATCCTTTACAACTGCCTTAGTGAAGATGTCTATCAATTGTTCTTTAGTGTTGATGTATTTCAATTATACTGCCTTTTTCTGCACTAAATCTCAAATAAAATGATGCTTTAAATCAAAATGTTTTACCCTGTTGTGATGGACTGGACTCTTAGCCAATTTGATGGCACTAATGTTGTCACAAAAAATTACTGTGGGTTGGATTTGTATCTCTCCAATTTCTTCAAGAAGTTTTCTATGTCATAATGCTTGTGTACTTTCTGAAATGATTGCATCATACTCTGCTTCTATAGAATAAATGGCAACTATACTTTGTTTCTTTGAACTCCAAGTAATTAAACCAAAACCAAGTGAAAAACAATTACTAGATGTAGACTTCCGGTCATCCAAACTACCTCCCCAATTATAATCACTAAAATCAACAAGATTGAACTTTTTAGAAGTGTAATAATGAATACCAAAATCTAGAGTGCCTCCTACATACCTCAAAATTTTATTGGCTGCCTTCATATGTAATTATGATGCCTCTGTCATATACTTTGAAATAATTGAAACTGAATAAGCAATATCAAGTCTTGTGTGAGTAAGAAACATCAAGCTTCCAACAATGCTCCTATAAGCCATCTCATCAACTATTTTAGCATCATCATCTCTACACAACACAACTCCATGAGCAACTAGAGCGGAGACTGGTTTACGATCAACCATATCAAATTTCTTCAACATATCTTTGGCATATTTTATTTGGCAAATAAAAATTTCATTCTCACTTTGATAAACCTCCATTCATAGAAAATATTTCATGAGGCCTAAATCTTTCATCTCAAATTCATTCATCATGGAAACTTTGAATTCATCCTTCATCTTATAACTACTACCCATATACCACAAGTCATCAACATACAAACTTACAATAAGAATATTATTACCTTATTATTTGTAGTAAAGGGTAGGTTCACTCTTACTTCTTTGAAAACCATTTTCCTAAAAATATCCATCAATCCTAGCATACCACGCTCTTAGTGCTTGCTTGAGGCCATACAAAGCCTTCATCGACTTGTAGACATGATTTTTTTTTCCTTGCACTTCAAAACCTTGTAGTTGATTCACATATACTTCCTCTTCCAAGTACCCATTCAAGAAGGCACTTTTCACATCCATATGATGGATGCTCCAATACTTTTAAGCTGCTAATGAAATCAACATTCTAATGGTCTCTTGTCTTGCTACTAGTGCAAATGTCTCTTCATAATCAATGCCATACTTCTATGTGAAGCCTTTAGTAACTAATCTTGCATTATGCCTTTCAACACTTCTATCACTTATACTTGGTCTTGTAGACCTATTTGATGTCAATCTTCTTCTTGTCATGTAGAAGTTTTGTAGGCTCCCAAGTGTCATTCATGTGAATAGAATCCATCTCTTCTTGCATTACTTGCATCCAAACTTCATTAGTACATGCATCTTCAAAACATGATGGTTCAAAATCAACCTTGGTAAGTAAAGCAAAATTCAGTGTCTCAACTCTTGGATTTTCTTTATGTGCTTGATTTGAACTCCTTTGATAGATGTCACTCAATCTTCTTACCTTCCTTGTAGAATTAAGACTTGAATATGGACCTACACTTGGAGTTGAATAACTAGATGAGGGGCTACTTGGTGAATTTATAACACTTGGAACAAAAATATTAGTGGGTTGCCCATGATCAATATCATCCATAATAACATCATTTAAAATAGATTTTGACTTCTCCATATGGCTTTTTTTATGACCATAAACTCCCTCTTTATCAAAAATCACATCTCTTGACACAATAAGCCTATTAGTGAGAGGATTATATAACCTATAAGCCTTACTTTCCTCACTATATCCAACAAAAATACATGACTCACTTTTGGGATCTAACTTTTGTCTCTTTTGATTAAGAACATGAACATAGGCTAAACAAACAAAAAAATTTAAATAATTAAAATTTGACTTTTTCTCATACCAAACTTCATACCGAGTCATCCTATCACGTGCACTAGTGGCACTCTGATTGAGAATATATACTATTGTATAAACTGCATCTCCCCAAAAAGAATTGCTTAATCCCTTTGTTTGTAGCATCCTCCATGCCATCTCCACAACTATACGATTCTTCCTTTCAGCTACACCATTTTTTTGAAGTCTGTATGTAGTGGTGAGTTGTCTTCTGATGCCATGTATATCATAATAACCTTGAAAGGCTTTTGAACAAAATTCTCCTCCACGATCAGTCCTTAAGCATTTTATTTTGCACCCTTTTTCATTTTCTACAAGGTCTCTAAACCTCTTGAATGTCTCAAGAGCTTCCCCTTTGGTCTTCAAAAAATAAACCCAACACTATCGTGAGTAATCATTAATAAAAGTAATAAAATATGGTGACTTACCCAAACTCTTTATTTGTATAGGACCACAAATATCTAAATGAACTAATTGAAGTGGATGATGGGCCCTCCATGCATTGCTCTTTGGAAATTCCTCCCTTACATGCTTTCCTTTAGCACAACCTTCAAAAAATTTCTTATGCTCTTAAACCTTAGGCAAACCAGAAACTAATGCATTTAATGTTAGAATCTTCAAACTATGAAAATTTAAATGTCCATACCTAAGATGCCACAACCAACTTTTGTCCTCATATGCCATATCAGCAAGATTGCTGCTATTTTCTCCAAATTTTAATGGGAACATCCTATTCTGTCATATGCACAACTATAACCACTCTATTGCCCTGATTCTTATCATAAATTATACATTACTAATTTTCAAATAGAAATTTATAATTATTCTCACACAATTGCCTAACACTCAATAGATTATACTTTAATTATAGAGTGTAATAAATATCCTTAACACTTTTCATACCTTCTTTAGTTGGGACTTCCATAACTACTTTCACAGCAACCTCCAATGAGTTGTCATCACCAAGCTTGATCTTGGATTTAAAACTTTCATTCATTATAAAAAAGAGCTTTTCATTCCCTAACATGTGGTTAGAACATTCCAAATCTAAATACCAAACATCTTTAAAAACATTTTCAGCGTTGTTATAAGATAAAAATAATTATCTAGAAGATGCTCATCACCTTCTTGAACATAATGAACACTTTTATCATTATTACCTTCTTTTAATCTACACTCTTTTTCAAAGTGGCCATACCTATTACAATGATAACACTGGGTATTTCTTTTATCAAATCGGTCTCTACCTCTTTCTCTGAAACCACCTCTTCCTCAGAAACCATCTTTGCCTCTATATCCTCTTGAGTAATTCTGATTTTGACCTCTACCTTGGCCTTGATTGCTTTTGGTGCTACTATTGGCATCTTCATTCTTTGTGATTTGTAATTTGGAGGAAAATGATTTCTCAACACTATCTCCAAATGAATCTCTCAATCTTTCTTCATGAGACATCAAAGATCCAACTAGATGATCAAATTAAAGGGTAGACAAATTCTTGCTTTCTTATATGATTACGGCAACAAGGTTCCACCTTGGTGGGAGAGTCCTCAACACTTTCTTGATTACAACCTTATTATTCACAATTTCACCAAGTGTAACCATTTTATTGACCACATCTTTTACTCTAACACAATAGGTACTCACACTTTCAGCGTCTTTCATCTTCAAATTCTCGAATTCTCTCTTCAATGTCTGTAACTTGACAACTTTGATTTGATCACTACCTTGGTAAGCTTCTTTTAGAGTCTTCCAAACATCTTCGGTTGTCTTTGCTCCTGCAATTTTCGAAAATAGGCTCTTGTCTAGAACTATTTGAATATGAAACAAGGCTTGAGCATTCTTCTTCTTAGCCTCCTTCTTAGTTGTTTTATCATTCGTTGTGAGGGCATTCCAATCATCTAGCTCTACATACCCTGATTCAACAATCTCCCACAAATTTTTTTCTATCAAAAAAATCATCATTTTGATGCACCAATAATCATACTCATTTTCATCAAATTCTGAAATGGACAAGGAGTTAGAATTTGACATAATAAACCTTTGTCAAAATTTCAACTACTAAATATTTAACCCAAAAGCAAATACCTGCTCTGGTACCAATTGTAGAATGTAAAACCTTACCTTATTCCCACCGGCGATGAATGATAATAACATAGATACAAAAACAATTATCTCAAAAAAACAAAGCACACCATTAATACAACATTCTGTATTTTTGCAGCCTATAAAACAGTCTTTATTATTGATGTTTTTATAGAAAAAAAATTACATTGCTGCACAATCGCAATATCTAAAAAAAGATTGCAAACCTACAAACTACACATGCATTTGTCATGCATTATTCCTGCGCCACTAGAAAACACGGTGTAAACAAAGTTTGTAAACTGAAACTTAAAAAACAAACTAAAACTAAAAGTCTAAATTTATAAATTTGCGCATGGGACAAAAGCCCAACATGCTGCTTTAATTAAGAAAATAGCAAACTAAATCTTCAAATCTGCATGTTGCATGCGGTGAAGTGGATGTTTGAGTCTCGAGCATCAGTGATCAACACACTAGGTCCAAGGATGTAGACGCGATAAACGTTTAGTTGCAATTTCTTCAATATATCTGGTAACTAAATTTTCGGTTTTTTATCGTTGACATCATCTTCTTCAAGTCTTGTAGAAATCTATCTTCGGATTCTATGTACCGCTTCTGCTCCACCTTGCCCAGACCCGCTTTCTTCTTTTTAGGCACACGAGAAGACAACTCCTTTATGTTTTCCAAAAACTTGTTTTCTTGTTCTTTATACACTTGACAACACACGGTTTTCAGGCTGTCATGAGATAAGAGCGCTTCTCGACTGATTACAGATTGACTAGTATCCTGGAAACTATGAAACTGTTCGAACAAACATTGAATCTCGGGTGGCAGGCTTTGTATGTTGTTTGGTTTCAAATGCTCTTCCATAAATCTAAGGGCCATATGCTCGTCACAGCTCAACAAGAAGGCAGTGAAAGTGATATTTCTTTGGAGACTCTCTAGCTCAATGGGAACCAAGTCTTCTACCCAACTACGGATTGCAGAGAGAGAGGCAGTATTATTAAGAACTTCATCAACCCCATCCACTTCCATTTTCGACCCATAATAACCCAGATTAGAAAAGAGTGCAATTTTAACTTTCTCACCTGAAAGCGGGAAGTCTTTAGTTCCGTTGTTAGGCCGTAGAAACTTCGCTTTTCCATTGATCTTTGAAGAGCAGGAGCACTGGCTCGAGCACTTGACATTTACTTCTTGTTGATAACGAATAAATGGCGGTGTTTGCTTTCTTTTGCCCAGGCTTTTAATGATAATCGTGTGCTGGGCATCGCCACAAATAAACTTGATGTCCGATTCAACCAACAACACCCTCTGATTTCCATACCAAAAGTCATCCTCCCCTGCTAAAATCGTTGAAAGTTCTGCAAGCATTTGTTCAAACCTGTCAGCATCGATGTCCATGTCATAGCATGTACGTATGTCTTTATCTTTTGTTTCACTCGTTTTGCCGCTCACGAAAAGGAGAACGTGACTGCAGAACTCTGGAAGAACTTTGAGAAAACATCTCTCAAACTCCTCTCCCTGTGCACACTTCATGGCTGACTCGCTCATCTTTAAAGATTCCTTGAACATACGGTAGTTCTCAAATTCCCGTGGCTGGCAGCATTCAAGGAGATTTATGAATTGCTCATTGCTCAGTCTAGTGTAATCAATATTAGACACTGACGACCAGCTTTTAAGCGTATTGCCAAACTCAGAAGCTTTCACAGACACATCTCTGTTTTCGTAGATGTTCTTGGAGCTCTGTCCGCTCTTGTCAGGAAACAACAATGATGATACCCTTCGCAGAATACCACTGGCAGTCTACTAGCAATACTTGTACTGGATGTTAAACAAGCTTTCTAATTCTTCACTCCTCTATCAATTCTTACTTTAAACCCAGACAAGAGCTCTACATCATTCTCGGAGTTCTTCACATTAGTTACCTGAATCCTTCGGGTACGCTTAGCTTTTGAGCTCGCATTTGTTGCGGATGTTGGTAACTGATGCTGGATCATCCAGTCTCCTCTATGCATGCATGATTTAGACAATCAATTTTCCATCAGTTTGAATTTAGACACTCAGTTTGCCATCAGTTACGTCAGTCTTTTTTGGACAGCAAACAATACATGCATATTTGAAACTATTCTTAAACTGCTGTGTATTTTTAAACCTTTGTTTAGACTGCTGTTCAAACACCTTGTTAAACTCCCTTAAATTAAGCTTTCCTTATTATTAATAAGAGGTTTTTGTACAGCGCTGCAGATTGAATGGAAAAACTGTTTTTTTTTTGTTAAGGCTGTAATCAGAATACAGTACTGTAATAAAAACAGAGTACTCCGCCTTGTACAAATTTAATATATGATTTGTGTTTATTATGTCTATTGATATTTGGTAAAGGATGCAAATGATTTGGCTATGTTCTTGATATTTCTTTTCTCTGTCATGATTATTTAAGAGCTGTTTCAGAATTCACATTTGGTATCAGAGCAGGGTTTTTTTTTTTAGGTTAAAGATTTAGTAGTTGAAATTTTGCCAAAAATTTATCATGTCAAATTCTAACTCCTTGCCCATTCCAGAATTTGATGGAAATGAATATGATTATTGGTGTATCAAAATGATGACTTTTTTGATAGGAAAAGATTTGTG